>JAJMLM010000004.1:0-167457 GCA_030569635.1 Pichia thaimueangensis | reverse complement strand
CATCACAATTATTATATTCATCTAAAAACAATAGCTGAATATGTCAGTTAAATCTATGTTTTTGATTTTATAAGTAAATGTCAATCACAGTACAATTATCCTTATTATGTTTAACACAGATAAGAAAGTCTTGCTTCTAATTCCTCTGAGGTTTATGAAAGATTGGGAATGTTTATGAAATTTAGTCAAAACCTCAAAGTTACAATTCAAAAACAATATTCAATAATAAATATAGATTTTAAGTTTTTGTTCAAATTAATTAAAACAAATATATGAATATTTATACTCAAAATTAAGTTGAAAAGGGTAAGATAAACATGGATATTGTTTTTCGTGTCAAATTCACCCACACATATCTTTCACTTAAACATTATTACAGTAAGTACTATTTAATTAGATCATATGTTATACAAAATACCAAAACTTTGAGGGGATACGTCTCTTCTCAATTTTACACTTTAGAAAAACTATATCTGGTTGTTAATTTAAATAGTATAAGTAACGTTGGGTTTCACTCACCTTATTTTACCATAGCACAATCTATCCATTTTATTACAAAATACATTTTGTTTTATAATTGATTTTCAGGTAAAAATATCACTTCAACATTAAAAAAATATTAAGGGTTTGCAGTGTTTTATTGAAAGTGAAAAATTGCTTGCAATAATCTGGTGTTATTTTATTCTTCAAGTAGTTAATTAATATATTCAGTTATTATTTTTATTTTAAAAAATAATGTGAGTAGTTAAATCATGCATGTGTACATATAAATCTGAATATTGTTTAAATTTTGAATTTATATATCACATAAAAAAGATTTTACCAGTTTTATGCTTTTAACATGGGTATAATTTCTTACCAATAAACCTTCTACTTTTCAGATAGAGATCTGTAATATTACACCGCTTGCAATAAACACACCAGTACTTTCCCGTAAATGAAGAACGCTATTCGAATCAACCTGGTATATGATCGTCACACTCTTTTGACTTTAAGCTTTGGCCAAAAACCGGCGAAACTGGCAATCATAAGTTTTGAAATCACAATAATTATGCGCATGTATTATTCTGCAAGTGGCTCTGTATGCGTTCTCTCTAGACGTCCAGCATGTATATGATCTACAATGGATGTCCATTTTTTAATTTCTATATATTCATATATATAACATTTTGGTACTAGAATTAGGACCAATCATTTTGGCTGTCATTCCCTCTTTTACCTATTTTAAATCAAAATTTTTTAATTTAAAGCAAATGGACTTTAAAATGAACGACAAGGGGGGGCTAGAAGAGAATATCGACGAGACAGAAAAAAGTAGTAGAGTTTTATCTATTATTGGATCCCAAAATATACAACCAATCTTTGTTGAACAAACAGATCAGGCCAAAAACCAGAATTTCAATATTTGTGTTATATCAAGAGTATCGCTCAACAAGATGGTATAATGGGATTTCTTAGTAAACTAACTGGGAATTGAAAAAGCAGAAAAAGAAAACAACATATGAATTTTAAAATTTGTCGTTCAAATTTTCAACAAAGAAAGGTAAATTGTGACAAAAATTTTCCAAGTTATTCTCAATGCAAAAATCAACATCTTTTATGTTTACATCTTACCATAGCATCTTTTCAAATCTAGAAGATAAAGGAAAGTAAGTCACTTAATAGAAAAATTGATCATGATAATTTAAATAATAGCGTGGAAAAGAATGACAATAAAGAACAATTAAAAGAAATACGGCCATAAAAATCTACACAAAAAATTAATTTAAACAACAACTTATTGCCAAATACTAATAATACTGGGTGTCAAATACACAAAATGGAAGGCATGTTGTTGTCATGCTATCTATATAAACAACTACTTCCGGTAGAAATCATTCTGAGTTCAGACACATATAAATATATACCAACGTCAACCAAATATAATTAGGGACAAAGCACTAACTCAATAAGATGTCTATAAGAGAGTGATATCAATGGTATATCACTATCTAAAAATTCAAAGGTATCTACCAAAAGTTTTATTATAAATCATGAAAAGAGGATTCTAAATATGAAAGAGCCGCTAAAAAAAACAACCATATTTAATGATCTCATACAAAAAGAGCAATTTCTTATTTTGGACAAAATTACAGAAAGTAGGAGTGTCAATTTTTTATTATGATTGGATTTCGCAGTTTCTCAAACAATGGTCCAATTTTTGATAAAATTTCAGAGAAACCGAATTTTTTATTAGCTATGAATTATTATAAAAATATTTTGTTAAGCAAAAACTTTTACCTGGAGTAGTTTATTAAACCAAGATTTTAATATGCAATTTATGTGAGAAAGTTGCCGTAATTCCAATTGGAGAGATACCTTAAATTGTTAAATCTGAATATTTTTCAGCATATAATAGCTTTAATAATGTTAAAATATTTTATCTAATGAGATAAATTTTTGTTTTAAACGCATTTTTAAGCCATCATTTTAAAAGTTGTTGTAATTATGACTTAACCTAAGATAATAGTAAACAGTATTCAATACTTGGGGCTAATAATAGTTTTGAATTCAAAACAACAAATTCATTTCTTTCCATTTCACCATTTAATTTTATGAATATGGATATTAAAGATATCAAAATTTGAACTATGAATCAACTGGATACAATTTTGGTACTTTGTTATTTCACTGTTGCCTAAATTGTATCTGGTTGTCTTAATAAATCACAAAAAGTCGTAGGTCATCCTTTTTCAAACTTAAGAATTCAATTTTTTGGATTTAGTAATGAAACTGTTTAAATTTATTAAATCAAAGAAACTACAACTAATGACACTATACCCGATTTGTACTCAAGCATTTTTAAAAGATAACAAAGAAAGAGTTGTAGAGTTTTAAAAAAATATTTTATTGGTCAAATTATTAATGATAATGACCCGGATATTTCAATTCAGCATAGTTATCGAGAACCAAAAAAACTAAGGGATGATGATATTGCGGAATATATTCCAGTTCAATCTTTCCAGTTATTCAAAGGTCTTGTTTTTTAAAAGAAGGAACCATTACAATCTAGGTGACCTAAAAACTAGAAGCAAAAGCAAAGTAGCTGATAGCAAAATAATGAAAAATTTTAATGATTATGATACTTTGATTAAAGATTTTTTTTAAAGACTGCTGATATTTTTTTTCTTTGAATGATGAAGGACAGTGGGTATCAAACAAAGAAAATTTAGCAAAAGATAATACAATGATTGATGGTTTTAAAAATAAAATTATTTAGAAAATAACTTCTTAGATAAAAATAACTGATTTTTAAAACTTGAAAATGAAAAAATTAAATGCACAAAATCAAAAAAGACTATGGGAATAATATTATAATATTATCGGAAAGAAATGTATATCCTTTTTAATTGTATAAAATTAAACTGGAAATGTATATATAGTAAATTATTTAATTTAAATTTTTTAATGTAAGAGCAGAATTTCGAAAAAGTTTAAGTGGAATCATTAACAACCAGGGAACCCAGTGGATCTGAGAAATTACTGATTTATGCAAATCAAAGCCATGCATGCATGCATGCCGTGTTTATTATTGACGCGGTTATTCCTCGCGCATAGCAATTCTTGTTTCGATGTAACAAATGTTAGTGATGTTATTGTACATTCAGATTTATGCTGACGTTAATGGTGTACCAGCAACTAAGAGGCTATATTTTTTTTAAATAATATTAAGTTCTATCATTGAAAAGTTTAGTACCGACGTTTTTGCCTGATAAGAAAACCGCAATTTGGGGACAAAAACACAGAGAGTTCTAAAGGCAAAACCAAAAATTTACAGGCAAAGCAAAATCGTGAGGTAAATGAAACACATTTAAAAGAATCGATCAGTCTTACTATCACAGTAGAATATGCTACCAGATTTAATATGTAAATCTTTTACGTCAACAGTAATAACACCCAGATAATAAAAGTCAGGAAAATACATACTAAAAATGGCTGCGTTACGTGTAAATAACGTAAGAACAAATGTGATGAAAGATTACCGATATGTTCCTATCTTACCAGCACTCTTTCACAGGCACATAAAATTATACAAGATCACGTACTTAGCGAAGGATCAGATGAAGAGATGGGTTCCACAGAAAGTATGAGTGATAGCAACGTTTTTGATTAATCCCAGGATATTTTTACCCTTGACTAGTGATTGAAAGACCCAACAGAAGAAGCTTTAAGCAACGATCTTTATAAGAAACATAAATTGGAAAAATATTTTGTGAGTAAAAAAATTTGAATAAAGCTTCAGCGTTTTTAGAAAATACTAATATGGATTTGTTTAAATCCCTAGATTTGGAAGGTATTTTATTGCCATCAAATTTCAACACAAACCTAAATACCAAACAAGAAAACAGTGTCGTTATACAACCGTATCAATATATACATTCCACTTCAACATTTGAAATCTTCTCATCTGAGACTACATCCCCCGCGTTTTTTCATACCGACAAACAATTATTGTCTTTGGACCCTAAGCTTTGTGCCCACATACCTCAAATCAAATAAACAAGAAATAAAAATACCAATTATATAAAACAGTTACCACTTTAGTTCAATTCAAAGATATTAAATAGGTCATTTAATATATTTTATCAAACTTTTGATAATTCCATCATTCAAGTCATAACTTAATTTGCTTTATTTTATAACGAATTCAGTACAGATTTATATATGAAAGATTTCGAAAGGATTAAACAAATTTGTGATTTTAATGAGTTTGAATTTATTTTTTTAATTCAATATTATCAGTTATTAAACTATCAATTTATGTTTTTTCAGGTCTTACAAAAAAAATTCTTTTGTGTGCTCAAGAGTTTTTTTAAAAATGGTTTATTAAAACAACAAACATTTTCTCATCTCAATGATAGGGAGAAACTGGTTATGTTGAGCAGATTTGAAATTTCATCAGTAACGTACCTAAATGAAATAATATGTACAATCAAAACTAAATATTTACCTAAATGTAATGTATTTAAAGCTCATTAAGCTTCTCCTCTTTTGGCGGCTTTATAGTTTTCAGTCACGAGCCAACGCTGCATTTTGAATTTGGTTTGAAATATGATATAGATTTTCAAATGCTAAATCATCGGTTTAACTTGCTGGTATTTACTCTGGGGAGTATACTGTTTAATAATTCAAAAAGAAACATAATATTTTGTAGTTTTTTGATAATGCATATTTGAGCAATAAACTTATTTTTTCATTTAAGAATTTTTCAATAAATAATCCTATTAACATATTTGATGAATTTAGAGCTATTATTGAAAAGCTACGAAATAAATCTATCATTAATATTGATTATGAAAATTTTAGATTATTTTGTGAAAAAGATTATAACTTGATAGGTTTAAACATCCCAAAAAATTCCTTACTTGGATTTAACAGTGAATATATCTTTATAATTTCTAATTCATATGAGTCCATGTTCCCTGTACACTCTTCCATTTTGTATACTCTAGCAACATCACATGATTTGGAAACTGGTTTGAATAGATACCAAATACAAATTTAGGAAAAGAAAATAATTATTTATTTATGTTATCTTACCGTTGATCCTTTATTGGACCCAATGCTTTCAAGTTGTGATATAGTGGAATTAAATCCATTATTAAATTCAAATTGGTCTTTTTTTTGGAGGAAGGGGGTTTACACTGAGTTTAAAATTCAATGAAGGTATTGAAACTTATCGAAAATAAAGATGCAACATTACTTAAAATATATAATTAATACGGGAACCAGTATTTTTCAAAATTCAAAAGATGTTTTAAAAAAAATGTTTACCAAATTGTGATATTGAAGATATCTTTGGTGAAGATAATAAAATGACAATTCATGATAGATATATAAAGTTGAAACAACTGATACATAATAATATGATGGATGAAATACAATTTAAAACTTTCATGTTTGAACAGGGGCAATTTATCCGGAATTAGAATTGTCCAAATATGGATAAACTGAAGCCTAAAAGAGGCGATAAAGTATCAAAGAATAACATCAGAAATGTTTTCAAGAATGATAAATTAATAATTAAAATTTTTATCAATAATAACAACTTTTTTTTTTAGTTTTGACCATAAATTTTTGGAAAATACTGAATAAAGCCGAACTATCGATAAAAATGTTGTAATAATAAATGAGAAAAAAATGAAAATGTTGTGGAAATCATCCACTTACATTCGTGTAAATAATTTTTAAAAATTATAAAAAAAAACTAATTGTATTAATAATAAATAGAGTATTAACATTAAAAAATATTTCACAGTACAGAATTAAATTCAATTTTTCTGGGGATCGCAGATTTGTTTAAAATTGATTCCAAGAAAAGATAAGATAATATTACATTTATTTTGTAACGTTTGTGTGTGTTAATGTCTGTATGTGTCAGAGTCCGAAGCCTCGCCCCGGAGATTTTTAGGCAAAAGACACTTCTTAAACGAGAGGCGAGAAGGGAAAAAGTAAGAGGTGGCCCACATTGAAGATACAAGTCAGAAACCGGAATTTACACCCGGTGCAGTTCGCGCTGTTCCCGGAAGATAGCCCCGGGGCGATTTGGAGTCAGAGACAAGACACGCGGAACGGTTTTAGGGGAAAATCAATCATCTTTGCCTAACAGGATCTATAAGAGTGTGGGGTGTAGGGCTAAAATATGTTACAAGGTGATGTTTTGGCGGGTTGTTGGAATATTTATAAATTAAGTGGCATTGGCAACTGCTGCTCCCGCCTACTTCTTCATTTGGGTCATGCTTCTTTCCTTCAATTTATAGGCTTCCTTTTCTTGATATTTCCCTTTTTTCATATTGCAAGTATATACATAGTTATTTATATTTGAAGAATCGTTTTACTCTGCATCTGAAATTACAATTGCCATTATATATACATTAAAAACACATATCATGTCTGACTCCAAAACCGAAATTAACACCGATTTAGTTACTTTAACTAGATTTATCATTGAAGAACAACAAAGGTTAGCACCAACTGCAACTGGTGAATTATCTCTTTTACTTAACGCTTTACAATATGCATTCAAATTTATTGCTCACACAATTAGAAGGGCTGAACTAGTTAATTTAATTGGTTTATATGGTCAAACCAATTCAACAGGAGATGATCAAAAGAAATTGGATGTTATTGGTGATGAAATTTTCATTAACGCAATGAAAGGTTCAGGTAATGTTAAAGTTTTAGTTAGTGAAGAACAAGAAGATTTAATTATTTTTGAAGGTAATTCTGGTAATTACGCTGTGTGTTGTGATCCAATTGATGGTTCATCTAATTTAGATGCTGGTGTTTCAGTTGGTACCATTTTTGGAGTTTATAAATTATTACCAGGTTCAACTGGTTCAATTAAAGATGTTTTAAGATCAGGTACTGAGATGGTTGCAGCAGGTTACACCATGTATGGTGCATCTGCACATTTGATGTTAACAACTGGTCAAGGTGTTAATGGGTTTACTTTAGATACCAATTTGGGTGAATTCATTTTAACCCATGCTAATTTAAAAATTGAAAATAGTAAGAGAATTTTTTCAATTAATGAAGGTAATTCATGCTATTGGAACGATGATATCAAGAAATACATTGCTTCATTAAAGGAGCCACAAAGTGATAACGATAAACCATATAGTGCAAGATATATTGGTTCCATGGTTGCTGATGTTCACAGAACATTATTATATGGTGGTGTTTTTGGATATCCAGCAGATTCCAAATCTAAAACTGGTAAATTAAGAGTTTTATATGAATGTTTCCCAATGGCATTGTTATTGGAACAAGCCGGTGGTATGGCAGTCAATGACAAGGGTGAGAGAATTCTAGATTTAACTCCAAAGAAGATCCATGAAAGAAGTGGTATTTGGTTAGGTACTAAGCAAGAAATTGAAAAGTTGTTAACTTTTATTAAGAAATAAGGGACCAACAATTATGGGATAAGTACTAAAACGAAACATCATTCTTAATATATGCATATATATATAAATATATAAATATATAAATATATAAATATATAAATATATAAATATATAAATATATAAAATGTAAATCCTTAAAAGTGAACCGAGAAAGTGGTCAAAGGACTCGAAGGAATCAGAGACATGAGAGGCTATGTGTCAGTTGAATTGCGTGATATCATCACGTGAATAGCACGTGATGGGTCAAGTGAGACAGACAACCCGTGACCGGGCACAGGGCACTGGAAGCGCGAAAAACTGGGAACTGGGAACTGGGAACCGGGAAGAAAGCAGGGGAAAATGAAAAAATGAAAAAAGGACACGTACTGAGCGCCCAGGCGCCCAGGCGCGATGTGAAAGTAAGAGCTGAGAGCTGAAATTTGCCATGTTTCTAAAGTATAATGCATGTAATGTGAGACGTGTTTAGTTTCTGGTGTTCACTTTTTACTTTCTCGGACTGGTTGTCCTTCTTGCTTTTCTTCACTTGACATATTGACCCTTTTTCTGCTTTGCTTTCAATAACTCGTTTCAATTTATTACTGAGGTTCTAGTCTAGTCATAGAGTTATTACTTAAAAACAAGCTCGGACTTTTCGTTTCTCATTAACTTTTTCATTTTTAACAACATATATCATCAACACCCGATTACTCATCTTCATCTCGCATAACAACTACAAAAACAACCTTAGCAACAATGAGTTCTTTCCGTGTCCTCGATTTGGTTAAACCATTTCAACCTTACCTTCCTGAAGTTTTGGCTCCTGAAAGGAAAGTTCCATTCAACCAAAAAATGATGTGGACAGGTGTTACTTTATTAATTTTCTTAGTTATGAGTGAAATCCCACTTTATGGTATTACATCAAGCGAGTCAAGTGATCCATTATTCTGGTTAAGAATGATGCTTGCCTCAAATAGAGGTACATTGATGGAATTAGGTGTTTCCCCAATTGTTACCTCCGGTATGATCTTTCAATTATTACAAGGTACACAACTTTTAACTTTTAACCCTGAAAGTAAAGAAGATAGAGATTTATTACAAGTTTCCCAAAAGTTATTGGCAATTTTATTATCTTTCGGCCAAGCAACTGTTTATGTTTTGACCGGCATGTATGGTAGACCATCAGATTTAGGTTCTGGAGTTTGTTTACTTTTGATCTTACAATTAGTTTTCGCTGCTTTAATGGTTATTTTATTAGATGAATTATTACAAAAAGGTTATGGTTTAGGTTCTGGTACTTCCTTATTTATGTCAACTAAGATTTGTGAATCCATTGTTTGGAAATGTTTTGCCCCAACTTTAGTTAATAGAGGTAGAGGTTCCGAATTTGAAGGTGCAATTTTAGCATTTATTCACTTATTATTTACTAAATCAAGCTTAAAGGCTGCAATGATTGAATCATTTTATAGAGATAATGCTCCAAATATGGCACAAGTTTTTTCAACCTTAATTGTCTTCTCATTAGTTGTTTATTTACAATGTTTGAGAGTTGATTTACCAATAAAATCCACCAGACAGAGGGGACCTTTCAATGTTTATCCAATCAGATTATTTTATACCTCTAATATGCCAATCATGTTACAAAGTGCTTTAACTTCAAACATCTTTATTATTTCTCAAATGCTCTATTCAAGATTCCCAAATAACTTAATTATTAGATTAATTGGTTCATGGGAACCAAGACCTGGTGGAGGTCAACAATTATTTGCAATCTCAGGTTTATCATATTACATGCAACCTCCATTTAATTTACAAGAAGCTTTATTAGATCCAATCAAAACCGTTATCTATGTCTTGTTTGTTTTAGGTACTTGTGCCTTTTTTTCAAAAACTTGGATTGAAGTTTCAGGAACTTCACCAAGAGATGTTGCAAAACAATTTAAAGATCAAGGTCTTGTAATTGCAGGTCACAGAGAAACATCCGTTTATAAAGAATTGAAGAAAATTATTCCAACAGCAGCAGCCTTTGGTGGTGCCACTATTGGTGCATTATCAGTCATAAGTGACATGTTTGGATGTTTAGGTTCTGGTACATCTATTTTAATGGCTGCAACCACTATTTATAGTTATTATGAAATGGCTGCTAAGGAAGGGGGATTAGTTAAATCATTAGGAGCTAGTTTTTCTGAATAATCTGATCATTAAAAAATGTGTATAAACATTTATCCCTAGCATAGTATTTGATATTAGGGGATAATTAACATGACTCATAAATCTATAAATCTATAAATTTATAATATTTATCATATAAACGTAAAGTAGAAAAGAAAACTGAAAAAGTTGACAAGCACCCTCTCAATCATTCTTAAATACATATACATATATATATCCCAATTTTTCATAATAATTGTAGGTTGACGAGCGCTGAGCGCTGAAGAGAGAGCACCATAACGGGCAATAACAATTCCTATAGTGTTTGGCGTCTGGATAGTGAACCACAACTTTAAGCAACTTGTTATATATATCGTCATCACCTCCTTTTTCAAACTAACCAACTAAGATGGCACCATCAGGAAGTGCACACAAGAGGATAAAACAAGTATCAATTTCGAAGCCCATCATATATGGTAATGTTGCAACGAAGTTTTCACCCGTAAATCCAATACCTCCAACTGCACCTAAGGATCATACACATTCTTGGACAATATTCGTCAAAGATCCAGCTGGTAATGATCTATCATCATATATTAAAAAAGTTGTATTCAAATTGCATGATACATATCCGAATTCTTCAAGGACTATCGAAAAACCACCGTTTGAAGTAACTGAAAGTGGGTGGGGTGAATTCGAAATTATAATCAAAATCTTCTTTCATACAGAAGGTGGTGAAAAGAATATAACATTGATTCATCATTTGAAATTACACCCTTATGATGGACTGATAAGTATGGATGGGAAAGTTGAAAGTATTAGATATGATGAAATTGTCTTCAATGAACCAACAGAGAAAATGTTTGCATTATTGACAAAACAACCAGGTACTTTATTAGATGATAAGTTAAAATTAAGAGAACGTGAAGAATTGGATAGAATCGCAAAGGCTATGGATGATATTGCAGGAAAGATACAAGAAAGTACACAAGAATTTAAGAAACTCAACGATGAAAGGGAAGCGTTGGTTAAATTATAATGAATGTATCATAGTTGTGTATGTGTGTTAACTTGATATACAATAACTCATATAAAATTTTATATCCACGAACATGTGTACATTATTATAGCAAAAAAGAAAAATAAAATAAAATTAGTTACATTTATTCCGGTAAATGAATTGTATAATTAATTGCCTGTGTTAATACATTCTGTAGATTTTTCTCAGGTGATGAATCATAATAGAGGTTATAATCGTAACCTAATTTTATTCGGAAAACCTCATCCATTATTGAATCAAACAGCAAAATTGAAGGAATTGGAAATATTCCACCACCTACCGGATTCCTCAATTTCAAAAGTTTAGCAATGTGACCTTTCTTATCAAGCACTATAGGAAATAAATGATAATTGATATACTCAAAAGTTGGTGTAACTCCGATAATCTTAATATTCTGATCTGAAAATTGATCCAAGAATTTTAAATAGGAGATATTGGAACAATCAAAAAAGAACACTAATATTGGAATTCCATTAGTTGTAAAAATTGAATTTAAATCCGATTTATTCAGCCCTATTGTACTATTTGAATTCGAGGGAATATATTCCAGTTGATCAAATGCTTGAAATATTTCCCCCAAATTTGATTTTTCAAAGTGAGCCTGGCTAATGATAATATCTGGGATTTTTGGACGAATAGAGTCACTTGCTATTCTAGTCCTCTTCAAGTTTCTAGTGCAAATGCTACTATCGTTAAACCTTCTTCGTTTAGACATAATATTGTCAAAACTGTCAGTTTCATCATCGATCCCTTTTCGTTTATTGTTATTCGGTAAATTTCCACAGTTGTGGATGTGTTTGTTATTGTTATAGATGTTATTGTAAATGTTATGTGTTTCTGTGTATTGATTCAATGAAAGCACGACTTCGGAGCTATTTGGCCTTTTCATTTTTCTTGCATTCATCACATGAATGGAATCGTCGATGTCTTCATAAATAAGGGGAAAAGGGGTATCACAAATCATCAAAATTTCAATACTTTTTAACCAATTTTCCAAGCAAAAAGTTACCAATCAAGGCAATATATCAATTGTTATACGTGTGGTTGTGATCTTGTAAAAAGAACAGAGATAGGAATCCAAAAAGAAAACAGGAGGCAGTAGTTGCCCATTTGGGAAGGGTGAATACGGTTGGTGAATAATGCATTACACGATATGCTTAGCGCTCGGCGGGCAAGGAATTTTGTGCTGCAGTTGGTTTGGTGTTTGGTGGGTTTGCAGTTAGCAATTTGCAGCCTGGGGCATCATGTTTTATAATATGTTCCATGCTTAAGGCTTCAGGATCAACATATAGGCCTGGGAAAAAATTCTGGTCTACGATACCTTCAAATAAGCAAATAACGCAACCTGCAACATACGGTCTAAAAATCTTCTTTAATCAATGATGCAGAAATTACCCCCTCTTTGTGCCATGTTTTTGACCAAATTTGATGTCCACACAGGTTATGAAATGAAATGGTTTAAATCACTAGATGAAGAATTATATCCTAGTAAAGACTTGGAATATAAGTCAATACCTTCCGGGTTACACTCAGTACAGTTTGATACGATTTGTTTTGCACAACCTAAAGGAGAACTGGATACTTATCTTTATGGAATCTCCATCTTCAAACAGAATAGCCATTTGCAACAAGTTAATGATGATGGTGTAGTTGATAGAAGTAAGGTTAAACTATACTCCTTGGGCGTGCTGATTGATCCTATGCACTTGGAATCTCTGGAAGAATATAAAAATTGGAAACCAAAAATTTACGCCGTTGCCTGGAATTATAAATCAGAACTTTCACATTTATTGTCTAGTTTCATGAATTTGTCAAATGATAAACAAGAGGAAGAATTTTTTTCTAAATTTATCAACTTTTTTACCGAAAACTGCCACAAGTTACGGACTTCATCAATATCCATTCCAAGCAATTCCTTAGATAGTAACACTTTGACACCGCCTACAACAACAGGTAGTTCAAATACAATGAAACCATCTCCAAAACTTTCACCTATTAATACGACAGCATTATCAGATCATGATTTTAAGAGTGATCATATGGTTGATTCTCTATTACCACTATTTGATGATTTTGGTCCGTTGATATTCACAATTTGGAAAATATCACTCTTAAGAAAAGCAACTATCCTGTATTCACCATATAATTCATCAGCAATTTGCATTGATGGAAATGAAGAAGTTTCTCATTCAAATTTTACCATAGGTGATATGTCCAAGTTTCTATATTGTATTTCATTGATTTCTTCTATACCGAAAGAACTAGAGGAAAAGTTAACCAAATCTGTCAATCGTGGAGATATTGACAATTTACTGTTCAATCGTCCTATTTACAATGTCTGTGTTAATGACATTTATCAGTTGGTTAAATTAGATACAAATTATTTAGCTTCAACTACAGATCAAATTATTATAGAAAAGGAAAAATTACACGATTACACCATTAAATTACCTTTGAATTCGTGTGAACAAGTTATTAACGTACCCGAAATTAGAAATTCAGTGTCGAATCAAATTGAATATGCAACTCCAAAAGATTTTGAAAAGTTTAAAATATTGTATACAAAATTACACAATACAGATGAAATACCCGAATTGGCATCTAAAGTTAGCGATTCACGATCCATGCAAGAATTACTCTGGAATGGTTTGTCGTGGTGGGCAACTGCTGGTGAATCTTACAAACCTATAAGTGAAGAGTATGATCTTGAATTTGAGTATTTTAATGATTTATCAATGGATAATGTAGATCGTTTAATAACGTTAGTGGGGTATTTTCAGTCCCTCACAATTCGATTATTTTCTGTTATTATTGAGTTATTAGATAAATTTGATAATACTTCAACAGCGGGATCCCATGAAATACTGGTTTTAGATGCTCATGACCTTCATGAAATGGGATTGGATCCTTATAGTACATCTGATTGTTCATTTGTTGTAAATTTGATTAAAATATGGTGGGATAGAGATGTCAAAATAGGTAACTATTTTAATGATTTGTGTTATTGGGGTTAATAAATTAGTATTATTGGATTATTTTAACATTAAGGGCTACTTTAGCATGTGTATGTATGTATATAAAAAGTGAAGGAAGAATAAACTTAGAGAAAGGAATGTAATATATGTGTATATGTAATAAGATGGAAAAAATACAAGGTTATAAACAGGGCGGTTGAATAAAAAGTGTAACTATTTCTTTTCATCAGTAGGTTGGGATTCAGACTCTGCAGCTTGGCCCATCGCCTTGTCCCAGAGTGGTTTCATCTCAACTCTCCAATGATTAAATCTCTGCAAGGCATTATCTACATTATCTAAACCCGGTCTAACATCCAAGTAAAAAGATGGTAGACCAAATGGATCGTCACCTCCGGAATAATAATCAATGACATATCTAACCTCTTTCCAATCACCTTGACCATTACTTCTCAGAACAGTCCAGTCGTGTCTATCAAATGGTAATTCTGTACCATATTTTTCAGGAAATATTTTACTCATGAAGTTATAATATCTGGCCCTTGGAGAAAGTGTGTCTGGTCTACCTGTAAATTTCAATAATCTTGGTTGAATATGCGTTTCATTAGTATATGGTTTTTCCCATTCTTCTATTTCTTCCCATGCACCTTCATTTAAAAAATTATGAATATTGACCATACTTTCAACAGCATCTTCAGGAACATCACCTTTACCCTTTCTCAACATCGCATTAAACATTTGTTGTGGAGATGGATATTCCCAAACCCCTTGTGTTTGATCACCACCTCTTGGAATGGTTGATAATGTTCTCTCTGTTGGTAAATCAATAGTTTGACCCGGTTGCTTTTGGACAGAAATGTCATATGGCATGTTTGTGAGAGGATTTAGCTCTTCTTTATCGTTCTTTTTGACAATAGGGCATGCTGCTGGTTTACCCTTGTGCATTGGACATGCTGCTGGGGGTGTATCTTCCTGTCCTGATTGTGTTTTTATTGGTGCTGATACAGCAGGAGGTTGAGCAGACGACCATAAAAATCCCATTATCAGTATATATATATATAATTATGTTTTTGTTGAAAGATAATACTAGAAAAAATAAAGAAAAGAATGGGAAAAAAAGAAAAAGAAAGAAAGGATCAAATATCAAATCTTGCATAGTAATTTTTTTCTCCTTGTTTCTATTCGTCGAGAATTTCGGAAGGTGTTGAATGCAGGTCGCCATACGTTTTCACCTTTTTCATTCTTCTAGTTTCTTTAGACGGGGTTCGATTGTTTGAGCTCTTGCATTGGTCATAAATAAATAGACAAACATGACTGATATCCTAGAAACGGAAGACCAAATTTTGGCCAGACATAAGAAGGAAACAAAGGATCTTGTTGGCCGTACTACGGGTATGAAAAAACAAGCAAATAAAAATACACGTAAAAATGTGATGAAACAAATCAAACAGATGGAGGAAGAATTAGTTAACAAGCATCGACAAGAACTGAATGAATTTAAGATCTGTGGTAATAGTGAATTAAAAAAGGTCGAGTCCGAAAATCATGAAGAAGATGAGTCCGACGAAGAACTTACACCGGAAAAGTTGCTTGCACAATTGGGATTAGACCCCAAAGTTGAAGAACCCCAACCAGAAATAAAGCACATAGTTGAATCAACAGCTGCGGGAGGGAAGAAGAAAAGAAATAGAAGAAAGGAAAAGTTGGCTCAAAGAGAAGCCGAAATTAAACGAATAACAGAAGAAGCCAGAGAAGAACAAGGAAAAGTGCCTGACTTACGTGGAATAGAATTGAAAAATATTCATGATTTATGTGATATACAACATGTTGTACAATATGATATAACACCAGATGGTCATTGTTTATTTGCATCGATTGCAGATCAATTGAAAGTCCGCCAGCAAATTGATACCGATGTTAAACAATTGCGTAAAGAAGCAGCAGAGTATATCAAGGAAAATTCTGATGATTTTGTACCCTTTTTATTTGATGAAGAGACGATGACTATGAAGAACATTGATGAGTACGTTGATCAGATTGAGAATACTGCAATGTGGGGTGGTGATTTGGAAATCTTGGCATTGGCCAAAGTTTATGATTCACCAATTTCAGTCATGATGAGTGGCAGAGCTGCGTTACGAATGAACGAGAATGGTTCTAATCCTGAGCTGAAGTTGGTTTATTATCAACATGCCTTCGGATTAGGTGAACACTATAACTCTTTGCGTGATGCTTGACTTATTATGATATTTATGTACATGAAATTCTATCTATACGCTCTATCTATCTACTTTAATATTAGTCTAGACTTTACTATTTATTTCTTCTTTGCGGCGGCGGCTTTGAAATGTAAAATATCACCATCTTGAACAATATAATTTTTCCCCACTCTTTGAATCTTACCCTTGGATTTTAAGATTTTTTCATCAAAGGGAGGCTCCAACTTTCTCATAACATCATATTGAATTAATTCTGCATTAATGAAAGTTTTCTCAAAATCAGTGTGAATAACACCAGCTGCTTTGGGGCAAGCAGTATTTTCCCTAACCGTCCACTGACGTGCTTCTATATCACCACATGTATAGAAACTAATCAAATGTAAAACTTTTCTCATTTGCTGAATAATACCGGGTAATGCCGAATTAGTTTCATATTGATCAGCAGACTGATTCTCCTCATTCAATTTCGTTTCATAGCCAGCAGAGAATAAAAGTATAGGAGACCCTGGTGAAAATTCATCAACCCACTTTTGAATATCACCCAAAAATTCATTCTGCTGAGTTAGATAATCACTTTCATTTACATTAACTAATATGACACTAGGTTTTGCCGTAAGTAAATTATGTGTGTTTAATGCATCGATTTGATCATCCGTCCAATCCTGTTTATTAATAATTTTTTGTCCTTCCATTAATAAATCATAAGAAATGGTCAACGCCTCTAGTTGTTGTTCCATGAATGTAATTTCATGGATAGGTTTATTACCTCTATGTTTCAATTGGGTTTCTAATTTTTCGATTGAATTTTCAATGAATTCCATATCTTTCAAAATTAATTCATCTTGAACAATAGTTAAATCACGCACAGGATCAACATTGCCTTCAATATGTGTGATTTCGGAATCTTTAAAGGCACGTACAATTTGGAAAATACCATCAACACTTCTAATATCATTCAAAAATGCATTTCCCAATCCTTTATTATCTGATGCACCTCGGACCAATCCCGCAATATCAAAAATTTTCAAAATTGCATTGATCTTCTTCTTCGATCCATATAATTTTTGTAAATGATTAAGTTCTGAACTCGGCACCAAAACTCTTGCTTCTTCTGGTTCAATAGTTGCAAATGGATAGTTTGCAGGATTACCAAGGGTGCTTTTAGTAATGGCTTGGAAAAACGTAGATTTCCCAACATTGGCTAATCCAACTATACCACTAGTAAGATTATTTGACGGCCGTCCAAATAGTTTCTTTGCTGTTTTAGAAGCAGTGGATGGTACTGCATAATATCTGACCTGCTGTATAAAAAAAGAATTCATATTTAATTGTTGTGGAGTTATTCATATAACACACCTTCAAAATATTTCGATCACCATTTATTATCTGTTAGTTGGGACTTGGGACGTGGAACAATTGTCTATTCAAAAAATCAAAATTTTTTATTCCTACTTTGGTAACTCGCTCGATGTCTCAAGATTCAAAATTTGGACAAATAAGATTTTTGATTATAATACGTTGGAGTGCTCTAATATTTTAGTCGTAGCAGTTTGAAATTCTATGAATTTATAAATATAATAATGGGAAAACTACATAAATAAAAGAGTAAATAAATATATATATATATATATGGCCTATTTTCTAGATGTGGATTAAAGAAAACAGAAAAAAAAATGTTTAATATTGTAAAACGGACACTGCCAAAATGACACTTAAAAGCTGGCAAATTATTATTAGCAAACAAATACTAAATTTTAAACATGAAAAAAACAAAGCACGCATGGATAACACCCAAGAATTACTCAACAAATATAAAACTTCCAATGTATAGCATATTTAGTAAAAAGAGCGTAACACATGTTTCTGTAAAAAATTGAGATATATATGGATAAAACACATTCACATTCTTCTCTTTTTTAATGGATTTTTGTTAGACATATCATCATCAACAATGAAACCATCATCTAAGGTTTGATAATTTCTAGTGGCTGCTTTGGAGCGTGTTAGAACTGGCAATGTTCTCTCATACTTTTGTCTGACACGCTTTGTAACCAAAACTTCAGGAGAGTCCTCCCTCTTAAAGTAAGATGAATTAGATAATGAATGCATGTGAGGACCATGGAGAAGTGAGTGTTGTTGATGTGGATATAGTCCAGAGTTAGGTAATAACTGTACTGGTGTATATATTTGTGGTGTTTTATTAGTTATTTCACCACTGGAAGCTGAATTAACGCTGCCCATTCTATTGAAAGACGCGGTAGGAGTTGTTCCGGGTGTAGGCAAAATGTTTCTCAAAGTTGTCAAAGATTGAGATCTGCAATGGTTGGTGTCTACATCGGTAGTGGTTATCGTCGTCGCCGATTCATCAATATAATAATCCTCAGAGAGAGAATTCGTTCGAGAATGTGGATTCATACTACTAAAACTAATGTTGTTATCGTAGTATGATGATGAGGATCTTGCATTATTGAATGGCAAATTTGTAGGGGATGACATTGGGGAGATTGGGAAAAAAGTTAAGTTTTTATTATCAGACAAAGATGGATTTGAAGTTACATAACCATTTGAATTATAATATAAATTTAAATTCATATCTAATTGTTTCATTTTTTTCAATTGTTGTTGTTGTTCTTCCTTTTGCCTAACAAAACATTGAGATAAATGAATTAAATTATGAATAACCATATTGTTATTCGAATGAGAAATAATATTGCTATCTAAATATTTTAATTTAATTGAAGGATCCATTTTAACAACTTGAGTTAAAATTAAGCTCTCTAAGGCATCAAATCTGTGCTGTCTGATATGCTTGTGTCTTAAATTTAACATTGCAAAATTTGTAATCATGATGGAAGAGGCAGCAATTGAACTAGATGAATATTGTGATACAATATCTAAGTTAAACAAAGCCAGTTCACACAAAAACATGGAACCCAACCTTCTTTCTAAATTATTTGGTTCACCTGTATTTAAAAATAAATCCAAAAATAATTCAGGAGTTGGATAAGATAGATCCCAATTAATGGTTTTGAGAATATCAAATTCTATGTTTAAAAATGTTTTCTTTGCAGATTGTTCGTAACCTGATCTTTTAATTAAAGCATTCAAGATATTACCCTTTGGTTTATTTTCATTATATTTTGAAGAAATCCAAAGGCAACAAAATCCAATCAATCTACAATTGACAATTTCAATATTGACTCTACTTGTATAAGTATCAAACATATGTGTTGCCAACGCAAATGTGGACGAGGACCAATTCAATCTAAAGCACACATCTAGAAGAGAATTTAAGATTGAACTTCTTAAAATTTTAACTTGATCTTGCATTGGTTTTATATGCAAAGATTCCTCCAATTCAAAATCTAATTGTACTAGATGATTGTGAATATCATTTCTATATTCCAAGATAGTTAAATGGTGGTTTCTCTTTTCCACCATTCTGACCATTTCATCTTTATAATTTTTAGGCTTATTTAGTGACAACATAATGCTTTTTTACCTTTTTATTTTTTATAATATCAAAATCTGAGTGTAATATAAGTAAGAAATAACAATAATAGAAAGTCGACGATATAGTTAGATGTAATTGTATATAAAAAAATCTATTGGAAAAATATTTTTATAATGTGTATTGTATCTATAATGCAATAAAATAAATAACTTAAACAAGTATTGTAAATAAAACTGTCTAATGCTAATTATAACGATGAAGAATTAATCCAAATTAAATCGACAAAAGAATGTAACGTAACAGAAAAAAATAAGACAAATGTAAATTTAATAAATAAAAAATGAATGAAGAAAAATTGAAAATGCTGATAAAGCTATTTTTACTTTAAAAAAAAGCTTTTGTCTATACTAGTTTGATCGGTTATTTAAAAAGTGTATCTGACTTAGTTTTTATTAAAATGTAAATTATAGTCGTTTTTTTTGTATGAGTATGAAGAATATGCAATGTCAACTGCGTATAAATGGTGAATAAAAGAAGAAATCAGCTAAATAATCAGAAAAAAAAAGGTAATTTCAATTGAGTATCCAAGACAAAAGATAACTAGAGAAATTATGATTATATTGGATACAGAAATCTAAGAAAAGATGGTATGATGATGAACGAAAATAAACCAAATAACTGTACTATGAAGTTATTTCAATGATCAAGGGTGAATTTCCTTTGCGTGAATTAGATGTCGATGTCCTGAAGAGAAAAAAAAGATGTAATAATATATATAAGATGAAGAGGGATCAGAAAAAGAGGGACAGACAGGAACAGAGAGAGATGTACATATACCACCGTCATTGGAACCAAGTTCAGCAAAATTCAGTTGGCTCACAAACTCACAACTCCCAGCTGGAAACTGAAAGCTCAGTAAACGGGGCAGCAACCGAATCCGCCCTCCAATTAATGACATTTCCTCTTTGGGCAACTTCCCCTTTCCACAACAGTGTAGGGGCGCTCTAGGTCCAGACTGCCCAGTCGGGGATTCTGTGAGGGTTTTGTTTTTCGTTCCGGGTCTTCAGGCTTTGGGTTTTCGGTTATTATTATTTCGGCTTTTAGGTGGTGGTAGATCCTATACTCTTCAATTAAGAGAAGACTCTATATATATATCTATAAATAATTTTTTGTACAGGCATATTTTACTCATTTATGGGACGTTATTAAATTATGTACATGGTTATGGTTATAAATGCAAAATGGGTCCGACCCTTACTGTTTAACTACATCGTTTAATTTTCCAAAGGGGAGTACCTTTTCAATACGGCCAACCCCTCCGATTTTCATCACTAGTCGGTCAATACCCATCCCCCATCCTCCAGTGGGCGGCATACCCCATTCCATGAATTCAACATACTTGTAGTCCGGAATCAAACTTTCCTGATCTAAAAATTCCACTCTATTCTTATTTTGCAATTCAAATTTAAATTTCTGCTTGAATGGATTGTTTTCTTCTTCATAGGCATTCATATACTCCATACCATTAATATACATTTCAAATCTTTTACTAATACCATCTGCTCTAGATTTTGATAATGGTGATACAATTTCTGGGATATTGTAAATGAACGTAGGTATATTTTCTGCGCACAAGGGTTCCAAGTACTCTTCTGATAATTGATTAATCAAATCCGTGTTAGAAATTTTCTTTTCGCCAATTCTAGGCTTGCCAATTTTTTCAAAATACTTTAATAATCCCTCCTGATTTAACTCAGATGGGGTCAATCTAACCCCTGTTTGATTTTCCAATTCACTTAAAAATTCCACTCTTTTAAACTGACCTCCACTTTTAAGTATACTGCTCATAAGATCTTGACAATTTTTATGAAAGCCCACAAACCGACTATCTTTGAGAATCTCTTCAAGAATACTAACAAAGAGATCTTCACTTATTTTCATTAATTCCTCTAATCCAATAAATGTTTGATAAAATTCACATGTTGTAAACTCGGGATTATGGGTGGAATCAATGCCTTCATTGCGGAACGATTTGCCAATTTCATAAACCTTGTCAAACCCAGCTATAATCAATCTTTTGAGCCATAACTCCGGAGCAACCCGTAAATTCAGCTTACATTCTTTCCTTTTATTATTATCACTATCATCACTCCCTAAACTGGCATTTATATGCTGCGACGAAGTTTCAAAGGGTGTTGCATTGGCACCACTATTACCACTACATATTATTGGAGTTTCCATGCTTATAAAACCCCTGTCTTCAAAAAATATTCTGATCAATTGGATAATTCTTGATCTTAATAAAATCAAATCTTTTGATTCTTTATTCACTAGATAATCTATAACTCTATTGGCATTGACCTTTCCAATATCATTAAACTTTGGCGGTAATGGATGTAGAGCAGGGGATGCCAAAATTAAGGGTTTAATAAGTTTTAATGATAACTCCCCCACTTTGGTCACGCCAACATTTCCAATAGCGACAACCTGATCACCTGGTCTAAAAGTAGAATGTAGGCTCAAAAAGTCAGTCTTTTCAACATTCATGATTTTATGGTGTACAATCAATTGAACTTTTTCATAGTCTTGAATAATATCCATGAAGACAGACCCCTTACCTGCTTTTCTAATACTTTTGATCTTTCCTGTTAAAATGTATTTTGGGTCTTTCTCAAATTGCGAAAGATTTTCTGAGTTAACAATGCCAAAGTATTTCTTTCTGTATTCAGGTATTCTCAGTTTAACAATATCATGTGTAACGTTTTCCCTTAATTTATTAACGCATTCTCCAAGTGTTGGATAATAATTCTTATCTTGCTCTACAAATGGGAGTTCACTTATTGCCGTCTTTCTGAATGCAAAATCAGATTCCTCAGTAATCTTCTGCGTATTTTTCACCCCTGACTTTTTCATACTGGTGGAGCTGAATCTTTGTAAAACTCCCGCCCTTCTATTTTTCAAAACATGATTCTTTAGTAAATATCTTTTATAAGCACAGAACATTGTTGTTGAAATGTGAAGTTTTTTCCCTTCTTGAGCTAAGATAATGATAGTAGGAACAATTCACATACACTTCCATTATCAACCAGAGACCTATTCCAAATTTTCATCTCTACTGGTGTACAGAAGTTCGCTCATTTTTAAATTTTTAAATTTTTCAATCTTCACCTACCAATGCGCCGAGCACAGTCCTCACTCAGCGCTTTCTTTAGTTAACATCGATTCATGCTGGAGGATTGTTGAAGGAAGCATGTTTAAGTTAAGAGAGAAGGACCACTGAATCTTATAAAACTTTGAAACTAGAGCACCACCATAACCCAATATATATAGGTATTAATCAATATGCGTGGAACATCAAATTTACGACTCCTACAGAGATCTGCAGTCAGATTCAATTCAATCAAGGTTGAAGCTCCAAAAGTTGAAGCATCAATCTCTGTCGAAGAAACATCAGCAGCAGTAGCGGAAACCAAACCTATTGGTATTTCTGAAACAGTTGATTCACATTTTAAACTTTTAAATGCACACAATATACCATATGATGGACCAATAGAACAGTTATCAGAAATGACCGAGGCAGAATTTAATGAAATAATCAATAACACTCCAAACCCTACCTTAAACAGAGATGAAATCGTCAATTCCAGATTTGAAAAATTACTGAGTTTATACGGAAACAGAGATAAATTAAAAAAACAATTTTCATCTTCGTCGTCCTTACTTGCTAAATTCCCAAACTTAATCCCATCAGATTCTACCTCACCATATACTGGTGCAGAATTGGCTATTAGACAAAGACATCACGCCGAAACTATGGGGCATTTGGGATCCAAAGTAGTAAATGTTTATCAACCTCATAAGTTGATTACAAATCCACCTAAGATTAACCAAGTTACTGTTGAAAAACTGATGGCATCAGGTGCACATTTGGGCCGTTCTACACAACTATTTAATAACAATTTTCAACCTTTTGTTTATGGTAAATACAAGGGATTACATATAATTGATTTGGAGAAAACTGTTTCATATTTGAAAAATGCGTGTAAGGTCATCCAAGGTGTCGTTGAAAATGGTGGTATTGTCTTGTTCCTTGGATTAAAAATTGGACAATTAAGATCTATTAAGGAAGCTGCTAAACGTTGTAATGGTTTTTATGTGTCACGTAAATGGATTCCTGGTGCGATTACTAACTCTTTAGAAAATCCTAAACCAAGACATGAAATTGATATGCAAGATTTTAAAACTGGTAGAGAATTAAACAGTGACGAATCCAATCAAGTTATTAAACCAGATTTGATTGTCATCTTAAACCCAGAAACAGCAGCAGTTGCAATTAAAGAAGCAAACCAAGCAAGAATCCCAACTATTGGTATTATTGATTCCAATGTCGATCCTAATTCTGTTGTTTATCCAATTCCTGCAAATTCAAGTTCTAATAGAACAACCAATTTAATCTGTGGTGTTTTAGGTAAGGCTGGGGAAGTTGGTTTACAAAGAAGACTACAAAAAGTTGCAGAATATAAGAAAACTCTTGGTATGGAACCAACTGAAAACTTTGGTTTAATCGATAGAGTTGACGATGATGCAAATTAATTAATGTTTTTAAAAAATGAATCAAATAGATTTAGAATAGATTAATTACACATTATACATCTAACGTTTTATTTTTTTTTGTTTATAATTTCTGTACATACAACAAACATACATCAACCATCAACTTATATATATAGCAAAATTATTGGTGTCTTTGTTCCTCTTCCTCATCATCACTTTCGGAATCTGATCTCTCATCTTTTTTCACGTTATATACCATAAATCTGACGAGAATTCTGATGATAAGGAATAACCAGTATGCGTTGACCAATTGCAAGGCGAGTATTAAAGTGAAAACCATTGGTTGAGAAATCCAACATTTATATTGTTGAGTTTTGAAATCCAAAATGGAAGGACCAACATTTAAGTATTCAAATAAAACAGACCATAAAATTTTTAAATTTAGCCAATGTCTTGTATATATCCAAACAAAAACAAATAATAAAAAGAAAGGTGCTTCCAAAGGGGAATTGATGTAGTTTAAAGTTTTGGAAGTACCAAGGAAAAAGTCGGATACATCCATCGTAATATAAATACCTAATCCCATCCAGGTATAATTGAACATATAAGACAAGCTGATCAATAAGAGAGTAACTATATGGTGGAAAACTAACTCTTTAAAATCCTTTCTCGGCTTTTCTAATTGTAGCAGTAGGACTATTGCTTGTTGAGACCAGAACCCTGCTTGAAATAAATAATAAAATTTGAATAACCATTCATGTTCTCTGTGAGGGTAATTTTTATAAAATTCTTCAGTTTTGAAAAACCACATTGGAGAATGGTACATTATATATAAACCCAATGGACCGGTGATACCATAATAAAAAATTGCGTATGTTTGCTCTGTGAATCTTGAAGATTTTGATTTTGATCTCATGCCATAATAATTAGCCAAAGGTTTGAGTACTATTTGCATCATGAATTCTCTCAAAAATGTGAAAAAGATAATCATGTAACCGACAAAGCAGAAATCCTTCCAGCCTTTGTCATATTTGACTGGATCGTGAGTTCCTTCGATTTGATAAGAAAGGGTTAAAAATCTATGTAATGGATTCGAAGCGGTATAATTATTTGACATTAGGTAGATTAAATTCAAAACTATCATCATGAATAAAGGAATGGACCAAACGTATTTATACGCTATAATTTTAACGGAACAATAAAGCTTATGTAAAATATCACTTGCATTTAAGTCACCGGCCACTTGTTTATTCAACTCAACCTTTTGTTCATTTTCCGTTTTGCTTATTTCATTGGTAGATCTACTCGCTTGAATTCCGGGAACTGTGTTATCGCCAAGATCGATTTTTCCAACAGAAGAGTGTCTCCTCCTATGTGGAGTGGTGGACATTTTTATTGATTTAAAGTGATATCTATGATAGAAGAATTGACCGGGGCCGAGGAAGGGGTGGTATAAGGTGTTCCAGGAGTGGATGTACGGAGTGGTCGTGTAGTAACAAGCAGCAGAATAGCTGGAAAATGGAAAAAAGAAAATAGATCCTACCGAATATAAAAACTGCCAACGAAGCGAGCCCAACGACTGGCACGGAACGAGACACGAAACGAGACACGGAATCCAGCTGCCCCTTGCATGATCTGTGGTGCACGGATGCCACGCCGCACCCTGCTCCGATTTCCAGTTCCATTTCCTGCTTCGTCTATCTCTTTGCGTCTTGCTACACCTGGCATTCCCCTTACTTCTAAAGTGACAAAAAGAAGCTAGCCTACATATATATATGTATATGTATTTATGTATATATATATATATATATATATATACATCTACACAGACTTTAGAATAAATATATTTTCCAATACCTTATTCCCCATTTAACATTTCTGCCGTTTCAATTCGTTATTCACATTTTTTAATATATCAATTTTAATTTATTTTGCTCTGCTTTTTTATGCAACTATAAAACCGAAAGACTTATAACAATAACATGTGCATTCCTAGATTGAAAATCATACATCTCCGGGCAAGGGTTCAAAGATTATATAGATTTAATAAATTGCAAATTTATATCCTATCAGTGACCATACTATTCTTGATATTATTTCTCCTATCTAGTATTCTACATATTATTTCAAATGTTTCATTGCTGCCAGATTTTAAATCCTTTGATGATTTAGCCATACAAGCAAAACCTTATGATTCAATTACTGTGAATGCAGAAAAAGACACCAATGGTGAAACTGGAAACGGAAAATCATTTTATGAAAGAATGCTGGAAGATTATGAGGATGAAATATCTTCCTCTGAAGATCTGCAATTAAAGGTTATGAATGAGATCGTGAAGGATTCGATTCATGTTGATCAAGATGATAAAAACAATAAGAATCTTCAGACTAGATTGGATTTATTAAAAAAGAAAAAACAATTGAATCAAATGATTTCTCCAGAAAATGATGCTTATCACAGAGCAATTCAGAAAAACAAGATAGATTCAATTAAATCTGAACTTGGCCAATTAGAATATGATAGTTCCCAATTTATACCCAAAACAAAATTAGACCCAATCAAAAGATTATTTACCAATTTATTACCAATTATAATAAATTGTGAACCAAAATTGGCTTATCAATTAAAAAATGAAAAAAATGTTGATTCTTCTCGTAGAAAATTTAGTTTTGGGAAGAAAAAGCTGATACCTAGAAATTATGGCAAAAGTGGAATTGTTAATATTGCAATTCATGATACTGCTAAAAAATTTCCTATATTATCCCAAAATTATTTAAGTGAAAGTTTATTCTTACCAGATGATATGTATCTGGACTTGGAACACTCACACCGTTATTTTGTGAATCATATACCCGATGATTATTCTCCGAATACTTATTCCGGTGAAGGAATTGTATTCATTGGAGGCGGAAAGTTTTCTTGGCTATCATTGTTAAGTATTGAAAATATCAGATCAACAGGTTCAAGGCTGCCAATTGAAGTGATGATTCCCGAACCCGAGGAATATGAACCTCAATTGTGTGAAAATATCTTACCAAGGTTAAATGCAAAATGTCTATTATTATATGAAGTCTTCCCAGATATCATATCTAGTTCAAAATCAAAGTCATCGGCAAAAAATTTTAAATTAACAGGTTATCAGTATAAATCATTATCGCTATTGGCATCAACTTTTGAAAAAGTTTTATTTTTAGATTCTGATAATATTTCCGTTTTGAATCCTGATGTGTTGTTTCGCTCAGAACCTTTCACTTCAAATGGAATGATTCTTTGGCCAGATTTTTGGAGAAGGGTTACTCATCCAAAGTATTATGAATTGGCAGGTTTTAATATAACCAGAACAAGAGTTAGAAATTTAATAGACAAGGTTACACCTCATGAAGTATATTTTACAGGTTATGAAGATGTTGAGCAAGATATTCCACTACACGATAGAGAGGGTGCAATACCGGACTTATCATCAGAATCAGGTCAAATTATTGTCAATAAAAGAACACATTTTAAGGCATTGTTATTAAGCTTTTATTATAACGTTTATGGCCCAAGGCATTACTATCCATTATTTTCTCAGGGTGGTAACGGAGAGGGAGATAAAGAGACGTTTATTGCTGCTGCCACTTTTTATAATCTACCAGTTTATCAAATGAACAAGCCAGTTAGTGTTGTTGGTCATTGGAATGATAATGATTATGAAGGTGTTGGTATGATTCAATATGATCCTATTACTGATAAAGTCAATGAAGATTATTTTAAAGAATATATAATCAACAGAATCGAGGAAGAAGGTTCCTCATATCAATTTAATAAGTTTGATTACCTCAACTTTTTAAATATGGCAGAATCAAGACCAATGTTTTTTCACAGTAATTATCCGAAATTAGATCCGATTTCTTTATTCAATGAAAAAAAGGTTTTTGATGCGAATGGTAAACCGTGGAGAATGTATAGTGATCAACCCGATATTGGATTTGATTTTGAACTTAAACAGTGGAATTTAATAGATAAATACTTTTGTTCCAAACCTGATACTTTAAATCTAAAATATATTGAAGAATCAAATGTTGATATGGATGAATTGTGTAGGCAAATTAAAACCAGATTGTACTTTTTACGTTCAACAAAACTTGATTACAATTATCACGATGAGGATACTTAGATAGTTGCATTCTACATAGAGTATTATAAATACTTATATATCAACTTTAACATATATATATATATATATTATATTCATCTCAAATAATGCTTTCCATCTCAGTAGCATAAATTAAAGAATTTTTAATAATTGTTTTTTCATCATTGATTTCTTCAATTATACTTGCTTCGTCACCTAACATTTTCTCCTTTTTACGGAAATCAATGATACCATTGTTCGACAATGTCCAACCAAAATTTTGAATGAATTCATTCGTTTCTTGAATTTCCTTCAAAAATAGTAATAGTTTCAAATTTTCAATTGGTAATTCTTTGTAAACTTTTTCTAAATCCGCAGCAATATTTAATCTAATTGAATTTAATAAATCATCCTTGAACAAATTAAACTCACTGCATGGAAATTTATGTTTAGATGATAAAGTTTCATAAACTTTATTGAAATCACCATCGATTATATATTTTTCAAATTTAATTGGAATTGACAAGAATTCATCATTTTCCAAATCATCCACATTCAATTGATAATTTTGAAAATTTTCCAATTCTATATGAAACATTGCTAAATCACCTTGGGTTAATAATAACAATAAATATAAACTCAATAATTTATTCTTTTGATTACCCTCATTTGGTAAACTCTCTAGTTCATAAAATGGTTTTAATTGTATAATATAATTGGAGAATTCATTCATGCGTGATAAATTTATAGCCACTAAAGCACCAATTTCCAATATGGATCTAGTAATTATTAAATCGTTAGGATTAACAGTACTTTGGTTACTTGGTACTAACAAATTATGTTCAATAAGTTGAATCTTGATAGGTGTTAATAATTTGTGACATGAGTCATAGTCCTCACTGTTGAAACTTTCTGTGAGTTTTGTAGCTAGTTGTTCTAATGACATTTTATTTTGACTTTACCGTGTTGTTAAGGGTGGTTTGTTTAAAATACACTTCCTTTATTAGGTTATAACCTTTGATGAAAATTGTTGTTAAGATTAAATCAGCATCTTCTCCATGAGGTTTGCCCTCCGTCTGCGGAAATAGAACGCGCACAATACCCAATGCGTGCCGCTCATTTTGCGGTATGGGATTATAGATCATAGTTGTCATATATATCCTCGCTTCTCACCTTTTACACAATATAACCGACAGAATAAATTGATTGATGAAACTAAATATTAATATAAACTGTAACTAATATAAATAATAAATAAAAGGTAAAAGGTAAAAAGTAAAAAGTAAAAAGTAAAAAATTAGAATTAATTTGGGGCAGTTGAAATGAATAAGGTATGAAAAAAAGAACATTATCACATTTTGGGTGACACGCATAATCTATAGAAAGTAGGGTTCTTTTGTTAATTTTAATTAAAACTAATTTAATAAAATAAATCGAATTTAATTCTTAACACCAAATTGTTTTTCAACAGCTTCAACGATTGGTAGAATACTTTCTGGGTTAGCTAAAGTACTTTGATCACCTAATGCTTTGGCTTCACCACTGACGATCTTTCTCAAAACTCTTCTAACAATTTTACCAGATCTAGTCTTTGGTAAATCATCGACAATGATTATAGTCTTTGGAGCTGCAAATGGACCGATGGTAGCTCTAATACTTAATCTTAAATCATGTCTCAATTTTAACATTTCTTCATCATTAGAAACAATGGAGTTATCCTTCAATTGAACGAATGCAATAACTGCTTGACCAGTGATATCATCATTGATACCAACAACTGCAGCTTCACTGACTCTAGCTGAATCTTCTAATAAAACAGCTTCAATTTCAGCAGTTGATAATCTATGACCAGAAACATTAACAACATCATCAACTCTACCTCTAATCCAGTAGTAACCATCATGATCTCTACCAGCACCATCACCTGTGAAATAATAACCCGGGTATGGCTTTAAGTATGTTTCCATATATCTCTTGTTGTTTTTATAAACAGTTCTAGCCATTGATGGCCATGATGACTTAACAGCCAAAACACCTTCAACATCATTGCCTTCTAAAACTTTTCCACTTGTTGGATCGATAATGACGGCATCAATACCAAAAAATGGAACGGTTGCGGCACCTGGTTTGGTTGGCACAGCACCAGCCAATGGAGCAATTAAATGAGCACCGGATTCTGTTTGCCAATAAGTATCAGAAATATGACAACAACCGTGACCAATTTTTTCATCGTACCATTGCCAGATTTCTGAAGCAATTGGTTCACCAACTGAACCTAAAGTTCTTAGAGAAGATAAATCATATTTAGAAATTTCATCTTCACCAGATTTCTTTAACATTCTAAGAGCGGTTGGGGCAACATAGAAATGTGTTGCCTTGTTTTGTTGAATGATTCTCCAGAATCTACCAAAATTTGGATAAGCAGGAGTACCTTCAAAAATGATTGTTGTAGTACCTAAAGTCAAAGGACCATATAGAGCATAAGAATGACCTGTAATCCATCCGACATCACCAGCAGTGAATAAAACATCTTGAGGTTGTAAATCAAAGACATATCTAGTTGTCATTGCAGCACCTAAAAGATAACCACCAGTACAGTGGACAACACCCTTTGGAGCACCAGTTGAACCAGAGGTATATAACATGAATAAAGGATCTTCAGCATCAACAGAGACAGGTGGGATATAACCTCTGAATTCCTCTGCAATATCTTGCCAATAGAAATCTCTACCTTGTTCCATAGCAATTGCAAGGTTACCAGTTCTCTTATAGACCAAAACTTTTTCAATTGTTGGACATTCCTTTAATGCTTCATCGACAATCTTCTTGTTGTTGATAGTTTTACCACCTCTTTTACCTTCATCAACTGTGATTAAAATTTTAGATTCAGCATCGGTGACTCTTTCTTTAATTGAACCAGCAGAGAAACCTGCAAAAATGACAGAATGGATTGCACCTAATCTTGCACAAGCCAACATTGCAATAATTGCTTCAGGGGTCATTGGCAAATAAATTGCAACAGTATCACCCTTTTTAACACCCCAAGATTTTAAAACACCTGCAACTTTAGAAACTTCTCTTAACAATTCACCAAAAGAGATTTTTCTATTTTCCTTTTCATCATCAGCTTCGAAAATAATTGCAGTTTTATTAGGATCTGCAAAGGCGTGTCTATCAACACAATTATAACAAGCATTTAATTTACCACCTAAGAACCAAGCGGTATCTCCATCTTCTAAAGTACCGGATTTGACTTTATCAAAATCTCTATCCCAAGACAAGAACTTTTGAGCCATTGGGCCCCAGAAAGCTTCTGGGTCTTCAATTGATTGTTTATACATTGCATCATATTCTTCCTTAGTTGATAAAGATGGAGCAGGTTGTTTTTCAAAGAAAGGTTGTGGGGTTGGTCTAGCAACGACACCATTTGCCTCATGAACAACGGTATGATTTGAAGTTTCGGTAGACATGTTGTGATAAATATGTTAATTTTAAAAATATATTATAGTGAAAAAAAATCAAAAACTTAGTAACCAGAACGAATGGATATAAGAGGGTGTTAATTATTTTCACTACTAAAATATAGAAGTAAATAGTAAGAAGGGAAGGGGAGGGAGTGAAGAGGAAAGGGGGGGAGGATGTATTCAGAAGAGGAACAAACAAATAGAAACGGAGAGAAATGGAATGCATCAAGAGTTTCCCCAGCATGGTTCAGTTTTACGAGAGATGAACAATGATCTCGTAGAGTCTCGTAGAGAGAAACAGAGTGACTCTCGTACTACTGACGTTACTGGTTAGATTAGAGCTAGAAAATGAAAAATTCAGGTGATGGGGATGGGTGATGTGGGGGTTTTGGGGTGTCAATTCGCTCCAGTGGAAAAACTTGTGTTTACGCGTGTAGCGTAGAGCGTGCGGCCTGGAAGGTTATGCCGAAGTATACTGGCTGTTGGTTCTACTGGCTGCTTGGATTCAGGCGTCCGGCCACCGGGGGGTTTCTGCTGATAAGCTGTTTTTTTGGATCTTTTTCAATTATAAGTGTACAAGTAGATTCTATGTTGTCTATAGTCTATGGTCTATGGCCTATTATATATGCAGTGTCCGTGGGTAATTTTGAGCAATGATTTTGGGTAATGGTGGAGGGGGTGTAAAGGGGGGTGTCCACGGGAAAACTCCAGCTTCAAGTGTGTGGTCAACGGCCCAACACAGTTTCCAGTTTCCCTTGGGCCTTGGGTTTTGGGCCCTGTGCCGTTAACCCAGCGCTGGTTCGGCCCGGCCTCCGATCCCTGTTCCCCGTGGCCCGTCGCCCGTTGAGCGCTCCCCGTAACCCGCCTGATCGATCTCTCTGTCGGTGCGTGCTGCATTTGCTGACCGAGGGCTGCTAGCTCCGGTGACCTTAACCGCGATCAGCTGCTCACTGCTGGCTGCTAACCAGTTTCCAGTTTCCAGTTTTCCCAATACGGAACCTCGAGCCTTCCAACAATTTTGTTGGATTCCGTTCGGAGAGCACAGCCTGCACAGCCTGCACAGCCAAAGAAGACGGGCGACGCGTCGATTGACGCGGTTCCTTTTTTGGCAGAGAGCAGAGGCTAACCAGGCAACATCTTATTTTTTTGATTTTTGATGAGGGTTGGGGTTTGTAATTGGGATTGGCAATGGCCAATGGTATTTGCCCACCCATTGAATTTTATTCTACAAATGTTGATTATCACCGACACTATATACAGTTTCCCCGCCACTCCACCAATTGACCTAAATTAGAACTCTGCTTTCTCCTTATCTTAATTAAAGGTAGCAGCATTATCTCAGTAGAAGTTATATCAATTGTGCATCCTCTGTGGCTTTTATTTTATCACCCTCATATATAATCCCCATCTAAACTAACTATTGATCTTATTAATTCATACCTTTAACTTGCAAGAAGAGTTTTTCTGTCGTTTTTAAGCCATATATTTTATCATATATTTATCATATATCATTTATTAATTATATATTAATTATTTCAACCAAAAACCCATTGATCAAGAAACTAGGGTCTCTTGAATACCACTATCGTCTATATTTTTAATAATACCTCCATCATTTCAACATGTCAAATAAAAATTCGAGTGATGCGTATTTGCAATTGAACATACCTAAAATTAGAAATCAAACTTCAAATGCAGCTCCTGCAACTCCAAGAATGTTAAGAAACGCCTCAAATGGTACTAATCTATCAGATGAATATACAATTAATCCAGAATATGTTCAAAGAACTCCTTCTAAAAGGTTACCTTCGAATGTTCATCAACAAAGAATTTCAAATACTAATCTCAATAACACAAATAATAACAATGCATTATTACCTGGTGTTGATTTTAATCCAATGACCCATCAAAGAATTCCAAGTAAAAATTCAATTAATAGTCAAAATCAATATCAAAGGCAAAATCAAATACCTCCGCAACAGTTACAACAACCTTCTACCCCTCATCGAATAATAAATGCATCAAATCAAACACATAATACTCCAAATAATCAACAGCAACAACAACAACAACAACCATCAGCTGATCCAAATCATCAACACCACCATCAACAACAACAGCAATTTCACAGAAAGGCGATCGGTGATTGGGAATTTACAAAAACAATTGGTGCAGGTTCTATGGGTAAAGTTAAATTAGCTAGACATAGAATTACACAAGAAGTTTGTGCAATTAAAGTCGTAACGAGAGCTGCTAAAGTTTGGCAAAGACAACATGTAAATGATCCTCCAACTAGTGATCCTCATGAATTGGCACAAAGGAAAAAAGAATATGAAAAGGAAATAGCTAGAGATAAAAGAACTATTAGAGAAGCTGCATTGGGTAAAATATTGTATCATCCCTTTATCTGTAGATTATATGAGATGTATGCAATGTCAAATCATTATTATATGTTATTTGAATATGTTTCTGGTGGTCAAATGTTAGATTATATAGTTGCACATGGTTCATTAAAAGAATCTCAGGCTAGAAAATTTTGTCGTGGAATTGGTTCGGCATTAGAATATTGTCATTCGAATAATATCGTTCATAGAGATTTGAAAATTGAAAATATCATGATTAATAAGGCAGGTGAAATTAAAATTATTGATTTTGGTCTATCAAATTTATACTCAAATGACCATCTATTAAAAACCTATTGTGGTTCTCTATATTTCGCAGCACCTGAATTATTATCCGCTCACCCTTACAGAGGTCCCGAAGTTGACATATGGTCTTTTGGTGTTGTTTTGTTTGTTTTGGTTTGTGGTAGAGTTCCATTCGATGATAAAAGTGTTAGTAATTTACATGAAAAAATTAAAAAAGGTCATATAGATTATCCAGATCATTTATCTTATGAATGTGTAGATTTGTTAAAAAGAATGTTGGTTGTTGATGTTTCTAAAAGATCCAACATTTATGAGGTTATATCCCATAGATGGATGACAAAAGGTTATAATGGTGTTGTTTCCAGTTATTTACCATTTAGAACTCCAATTCAATTACCTTTGAATTATGATGTTGTTAAGGAAATTGTAAATTTGAATCTAGCAATGAGCGAAGATCAAGTCATAAATGATCTGACAGATGTTATCAATTCAAGTCATTATATTAGATGTGTTAATAATTGGGTTTTGAAAAATTCTTCTGATAAATACGATCCAAATTTATTAGATCCAACAAAAGCGTATCATCCTTTACTTTCAATTTATTATTTAGTTCAAGAAATGATTGATAGGAAGAAATTGAAAAATAATAACTTGATTACTGAACCAGTATCTCAAACACCTTCGACTCAACCTCAACCTTCAGATTTGAATAAATTTACAACTCCTCAAATCCAACAAAATGCCGTTTTTAATGCTGCTTCTTCTCATCCACATATGGCACATGAACCAAACAATAGAATTGTTACACAACCGATACCACAGCAATACCAACACAAACGTTATAATAGTCAACAGTTGCCAACGCAGGTGGAAAATCCGGAACCACACAAGGAAAAACTTCAAGAAATTCCACCACTACCTATCATGACTACTGCATCGCCTACACATAATAAACCTCCTAAATTATCTCCTATACAAGTTCCAAATGCTGCTTATAACTTACCATTCCCCGCTGCTGCTCATACATCTCCTCATACTGATATATCGCCACACTCATTTAATATTCAGGCTAAACCGCAATTGGATCAACTTAATATTGTTCAACAACAGTCAACACCTCCACCTCAACAACAACAGTCGCCACTTGAAGAAAATCCAGTTAATTCAATCTTGAGAAAATTGAGTACATCCAAAAGGTCATCTAAACAAGATGATACCATGCTTCAAAAGGATAGATCAAAGGATGAAATTAGAAGAATTGGTAGTCTTAAAGTTACATCTAAGGAAAAGCAACAGACATTGCAAGCTCAAACACCATTATTATCAAATAATCAGAGAAAGCCTGTTACCCAACATCAACGTGCCACATCAGCCTATACTGCATCTATTTTCAATACAGATACAAATAATACCGCTAATACTACATCTTCAAATACTTCAAATGCACAATCATTACGTCCTGAGTTTTCAACTCCGAATCCAAATCGTAAGTTTCATCCATCTGCTAGGGCAAATTCTGTTGGTCATACAAGAAAGCATTCTCTCAATTTTACAAAATCGGGAACTTACACCGTCGATCAGAATGCACCACCATTACCTCAACTGGCAACTGATTATGATGGGTTCTTTGATGATGAAATGGATAGTATAACTTTCTCTGAAGATTCGGAAAAGCCCAAGAAGAAATTAACTGAAAAGCAAATTATTGAAGAATATGAAAAGGCTCCTCCTAATAGCATGTTATCAATTGAATTTCCTAAAACCTTGTTTCTCAAAGGGTTTTTCTCAGTTCAAACTACATCCACAAAGCCATTACCAATTATTAGATATGATATCATAACTATATTACCACAATTGGGTGTCCATTTTGTAGAAGTTAAAGGTGGTTTTATTTGTGTTCATTATCCTTCGATTGTTGACACACCAAAGAAAAGAATTTCAAGTGTGATGAACAGTCCAATGAAATCACCAACAAAATCAATACATAACACCATTGATGAAACTTTTGATGCTGAATATCCTGAAAACTTGGAAGGTTTGAAGACTCCCAATCTGAGTGATAATTCATTTCAATCAAATAAAATTAATGAAATTGTTAATACACCGGATATTTTGAATAAAACTTCCAATCATAATCAGGTTGTTATGTCTCCCTCAAAGATTCACAGAAGAAAATTTTCATTGGGTAATGGATTGTTAGGTTCAAAGAAGGGAGAAAAATTAACAGTTTCGACAAATATGTTACCACAGAATGATTTTAATATTCCAACTACTCCGGCACCTGCAAACATTACATCACGTAGTCTTGATGAAAGTTCAGAATCCTTGACGCTGGATGATACTAATGGTGCAAGCGATATGTTAGTGTCCAGTAGAGTTGAACAGCAAAATCTTATCAACAGATCACCAAGTATCTCAAGTGGATATAATGCAGAAGGTGAATATAAAGGAAAGGAGAAGAGCTTAAAAACCCCGCTCAAGTTTGAAATTCATATTGTCAAAGTTCCATTGGTTGGTTTATATGGTATCCAGTTTAAAAAGGTTAGTGGTAATACATGGTTATACAAATCTTTGGCTAGTGAAATTTTGAATAGATTGAATTTATAATTGTTGATTGCATAGTTTGTACATCAAAATTCAAACCAATACTCAGCAATTCCAATATTTAGACTTTTTTTTGATAGTATACCTTTTATATTCTTCAAACTAGTTTAATTTTTTTTTACCTATGTTTTTTCCATTTTTTGTTCTTATCCATATTCCTTTTATTACTTACTAAACTATAATTTTAAAAATAATGAGTCAATTTTTCCCTTAAACCCTTTAGGTAGGTGTAATTAAAAAAAACAGTTTTACATATGTTATTGTAGAAAAACAAGTAACGAATTTTACAAAATGCAAATTCTGGATTGTATGTTTTCTCGCGAGATGGAAAAAGTGGATCCATATAATAGGGGAACATGTTTCTCTATTATGATTTGTTTCAACAGTTCCACAAGTTTGATCGTAGTATACTAACATTAAATATAGCTTACTTATTACACAATCTGAAATATGATAAAAAACATAATTAAAGATGCCAAACGTATTGCTTCGTTATCGATACGAACAATTGCAGGGCTCCATTTATTTACATCAACACTATTTGAAATTTCACAAACTGAAGGTGCCAGTATGTTACCAACGGTCCAAGCCAGTGGGGACTTTTGTGTTGTTGATAAACGATATAAGAATGGTAATGGAGTAGAAATGGGTGACATAATAGTTTCCCGGAAACCTACACAACCAGAAAGTTGGGTGTGTAAACGGATTACTGGTATGCCAGGTGATGTTGTCATCATTGATCCAAGTCGATGTCATATTGAGAAACTGAAGGAAAAATACGGGGCCGAATGTGGTGATGCTGGATTTAAGGTAGAAGGTGAAACGGAATTTAGTTCCAGGTTTAAGGAGATTAAGTTAAGTAAAAGCGGTTATGATCGTAGTCCTTTTGATCAGTTCATTATTGTGCCTGATGGTCATGTTTGGGTCACAGGTGATAATTTGAGTGATTCAGTTGACAGTAGAACTTATAGTGTGCTACCAATGGGATTGATAGGTGGGAAAATCATAGTTGGCATCTATTTACCCAATTTGATGGGTTTCAAAGGGGAATATTATAGATGGTTAGCTAATACGTTTACTGAAATATAATCATGATTACTATTATTTTTGTTTTATATAGATCTGTACAATTACGAATTCTAGACTACGTATATATATATATTATTTAAATTAAAAAAAAAATCATTTAACGAAGACCTTTGGATCTGAGTTTGTACATATCATTCAATGTTTTCGATCCGAAATATAATGCAAAGATACCAGTAATTGTGAATCTTTTCAAAGAAGTGAAAATTGTAGTACCACAGTAATAATCAAAGAAATAATATTCAAAGGCAAATATTGAAGCCAAAAATAATGAAACCATTGGATTGAATTTGCTCAAATTGTTAACATTGGCGGCATCGAAATAATTCCATGCAAGTAATAATACAATCAATGCTAAAATGACCAAAAATACAAAGTTTGATGAAATAAATCCGGGCAGATTCTTTGGGTCTGATCTGAAGATATGATGAATTACATCTTTCTTACCAAATCTTTTAGGTAATTCTATTTTTTTATCAAATTTCAATTTGTTTGAAGGAATCAAAGTACCAGCAGATAAAATCGAATTTAATGAAGCGTCAACAGGATCACCTGTTATCACCGAGATTGAAATTTCATCAGATGATAATAGATATTTGGAAATCATATTAACTGGTAAATTTAATTCATAAATTTTATTTTCAACTAAATGTGGATAATAATAAACTTCAGATTCAATATCAGGTGTTGACAATACAACTGAGACTTGTCTTGGTAAAAGGTAAAGGTCGGGTGTCTTTACATCATCTGTCAATGTAAACCCAATGGAAATTTTAGTATCAGTGATGTTCAATGGGATATCATTTTTCATTAAACTGAAATTTTGATCATCGATTCTAACTAAGCCTTTACCCAGTTTGATAGCTTGACATGAGTTGATTAGTAGTGCATAAATCAATGCTACTGACAATGATAACACGCTCTCTAGTCCTAACATCTTAGCTTGAAACAATTGACGAAGAAGCAAGCAAAGGTAAAGACAAGTCAAGGAATATCAATTCCCTCAATTCCTGGCGCCTAATCTCCAACCTATTCCACTTTCCAGAAAAGACGTCTGTTCATGTTGGCAGCGCAGTGAGAAAACGTGGCAGACTTTAGGTGCACGTACGCCGATCGACGGCAAAAATAAATATATCGGAGTTATACGTACGTACTACTAATATACATGTAGGTTAATGTTAAACTGTTAAAGTTAAAGTTATAATTGGAGGAACATACCCTTTATGCACGGAGTTTTTGGTTCTCCCTCGTGAGACGCTCAATCTCCTTTGTCATGCTATCGTTAAGCTCTTGCACACGCTTGTTTTTCTCCATGGTTTGTTTAATGACATCATATTGGCCTAGTGCTTGATCAACCTGAGCACTTAACGACCGTTTTTCTGCTGCCAAAAAAGCGTTTTCACTGGTAAGTTTTTCAATGTGTTGGGAAACCGATATCTTTTCCTCATTCAATTGTTTGTAATTATGCAAGAGTTCGTTATATTCACTCTGTCTGGATTTTAAATTTTCCTCCAAATCTTTATTCTTCGAGGAAAGCTTATCTAACGAAACACTTACCATTTGAGCAGATGCGGAATCATTCAAAATTAGGAATTCTCTATGGAATCTTACCAAATCGCATGTATTCTTTAAAATCGTATGTGAAATAAAGTTTTTTAATTCATAACCAAAAATGCCTAACTCCTTTCTCAATTCTACAATTACATCAACCAAAGAATTGACTCCATAAATAACAAATCTATGTAGAACATTGGTTAAGCCAAGTTGATGATTTTTTTTCCCAAAATCGTTTTTGAACAAAAGTAGCACAAAATCACACCAAAACTTATCTGATTTAAGTAATGTGTCCAAATATGCCAATGGATTAGATTCTTTTGAAATTTTTAATAAGGCTTCCGCATCTATTGCTTCAATCGAACGTAACAGCAAAAATTGAAATTCTCTTGATGTTTCGCATTGTTGAATAATATATCTGTCAATTAATACTGCTACAATGACCGCCTGTGGTAAGATATTACGAGATGCGCATCTATAAATGAAAGCCGCAACAAAGGCATTGGGTTCTATTGCGTATTGGATAGGTTCACCAGTGAATTGATCAATTTCTGTTTGATTGATAGTACTAAATAATGAATAAACCTTAATTAAATCTTTTTTGAAATTTAATTTTTGTTCATCACTTGACCTCAACAGTGGAGATAATCCGTTAATTATAGTATTAAATTTCTCATTAATATTTTTATCGAATTCATAATCTTGGTGTTGTTGAAATGAATCTTCTTTCAACTTTAAAGAATTTAATAATAACGAATATAGAATTGGCACATTTGCGGTAAGAAAACTTCCTGTTCTAAGCTCACTCAATACCTCAATATAGTCATTTGACGAATGTAATTTATTGAAATATACTTCATTTGAAACGCAAAGTTTAGACTTTGTTAACAATTCAATTATTTTCTCAATTTGATTCTTACGGCATTGAATCAAATATCTATCTTTTATAACACCAAACTCTTCCTCGTTTGTATCATTATTTGTTGAAAATGAATGATCGATATTTTTCCTCGATTTAACCGAAACCGGTGAAAATTCTGACCCAGGTATCCTTTGCAATCCATAAGTATCCAATTCCTCGGGAGTAATATCGTTGGAAGGTCTGGTAGGCGTACGTGGTGGTCTATGGGGTAAAGGTGGAGAATCTGGCGTTGGAGTTATCAAGGTATTATTTATAGTATCATCATTTATACTATCAAAGCTGCCTCTGCTCTGTTTAGTGGCTGGAAATGCGTTAAGATCGACATAATCTTCTTTTTCAGATGGTGAGTCATCTAATGTCCCACTTTCTGCGCTAGCCACAATTGTACCAGGTACATCATTTGATGAAGACATAACTGGGATAATTAACGAAGCGGTACGAGAACCTCTCAATTGAGCACTTATATTACGATTAACCTGTTTCCGAGTGACGGAAGGTGCACGACTTGCGTTATGAGTATTAGATGATGGACTGTTGTGGTTATAAGTATTCTTTGGCAGAATGTCCGGAGATGAAAATGAATTGTTAACCGGTGATGGAGATGTTGGCGATTTGGGGGTATTATCAATAGATGGTGTTATCGATAAGGGCACAAGTGGGATTTGTGAGATCCCAGAGCTGGAGTTTGACGCATTTCTCATGTCACTCATGTTGTGTGATAGTTGATGGGAGAGAGGCAATTTTGATAAATAAGAGTAGTATAGGTGGAGAGTAAGAGTAAGGGGAAATGAGTAGTTAAACCGGCTAAACTAGAGCCCGCTGCCTGCTGCTATAGTTTATAACTGCGAGATCGAGGACAAAAAACAAATATAATACATAGCAAATACCGGGCGACGTACAGGTCGATCGACGTGATTGTTTTGTTTTTCTCTTTTTCTCTTTTTTCCCGATTTTTGAAATTTCAAACTCTGAAATTTTTTTTCTTCATGTTTTCCCTGATGCAGGTGATAGATAAAGAAAAAAACCAAGCAGGATCCAGCATAACCAACAAATACATAACAGCATGTCCAACATTGTAGGAATAGAACACGACAGAGTCACCAATACCACATCCACAGATTTCCCCGGTTATTCAGCAGATTCCATAGACCAAGAATGGAGCTTGGACACATTTAAAAATTCTTTCAAATTAGATATTAAATACATCTCCGAGAGAACTGCTAACTTCGATCTAATCGGGCTAGATACTTCGATTTCAAATGCATTTCGTAGAATAATGATTGCGGAAGTCCCCTCCGTTGCGGCGGAATATGTCTACATCTTTAATAATACCTCCGTCATTCAAGACGAAGTACTAGCTCACAGAATCGGATTGATCCCATTAAAGGTGGATCCAGATCAACTAACTTGGATTAATAAAGAAGCTGATGAGAAGGATAAATTCACAGATGACAATACCATTGTCTTATCCTTAGATATTGCATGTTCCAAAAATCCAAATGCGTCATCCAACTCAACTGACCCTGATAATTTATATAGAAATCATAAAGTGTATGCTAAACATTTAAAATTCGAACCACAAGGACGTCAAGTTGAATCATTTGCTAATAATCCCGTTGTAGCATGTGATCCAAATATCTTGTTGGCTAAGTTAAGACCAGGACAAGAAATTTCTCTCAGAGTTCATTGTATTTTAGGTATAGGTGCAGATCATGCAAAATTCTCTCCAGTTTCAACAGCTTCTTACAGACTCTTACCAGTCATTGACATCAAGAAACCAATAATTGGTAAGGATGCTTTATTATTTCAAAAATGTTTTCCATCTGGTGTAGTTGATATAAATGAAAAGGGTGAAGCATTTGTCAAAGATGCTAGAAAAGATACCGTATCCAGAGAAGTCTTGAGACATGAACAATTCAATGGTAAGGTTAAATTGGGTAGACGCAGAGATCACTTTATTTTCAACATTGAAAGCACAGGTGCAATGCCTCCTGAAGAAATCTTTTTCAAATCTGTGAGAATTCTTAGAAACAAAGCTGAATATTTAAGAAGCTGTCCTATTGCTAACTTGAATTAATTTTAAAAATCATTATCATTATTATATTATGTTATAAAGATAGAAGGAGAAAATATGTATAAATATTTATATCTATATGTTTGAAATAATATTATTAAAACAAAACTATATGTATGTAAAGCTACTCGGTTGATCTGGGACGCACCAATGATAACGTTTTAAACGGATTCAATTTCAAAATCAGCGTCCTTCCTTGTCGTCCATCGTATTCAGGTTGTGTCTCAATACGGCCTTCATTACCATCAGATATATCATTATAGTCTTCTTCTACGATCCGTTCACTTATCCTCAATCCCACAATATAATTAAGTATTAGTTCAACTAACTGTAATAAAATAATGCTAAAATCCAAGGTTAAAATGCAAATACCTTTTAAAAGCGATGACCTCAATCTTGATTCCCCTATTATACTCAATACCCAAGAACCGTATGTGAATGATTTCTGTACAGACCAATGATACATATATTCGTTGCCTTGTTCTGAATTGGCACTTTTTCTGATAGTTTCATTCAATGAGCCCCATATCGTGTAGCTGATTCCATTAAATGTATCCCCTAGACAAAAAAGGAATTGATAGAAAATCATAATACTCCAGGTTAGAGTAAATGTAGCTAAAAGTCTTAATACAATACCATTCTTTTGTTGAGTTGTTAAACTCGATACTAATTGTTCAAAATTATCTAGTGGGTCCCCAGTGGTAGTGTTTAATGTATTATTGCTCGTATCTTCCAGATTTGTGCTTGTTTCCGGGTGTGCCTCTAGTGTCATATCTGAACTATTTTGAGTTTGCTCGGAACTTGTACTTCGACTTAATGTTGTTAATCGACCACTAAAACTTCCTAATTGGCGTAAGCCGGAGAAAACACCTATGTTATTATTGTTACTGTTGTTAGCATTGTTATCACCGGTAATTTCCATACTTTGAGATAATAAAATCTGCATCAAACATCGTATCATGAATAAGATGAACGATTCATCATATATAAATAAAAGGTAATTTAAAACATATAAAAGCAAAAAGAGATCCTCATTGAATTTTTTGGATAGTATTCTAACTTGTTGCTTGTGCAGTAATATATCATTATATTTCAGAAGTTTCTGCATGCTGGTCTTCACTAACATGTCTTGCATAAGGGATATTTGTATGTGGGAATAAATTTGCCTCCATGGTAGAAGGGAAACGTAGAGAGATCTGTCTGACTCAAGAACCCTGTGGAGTTCCACTCAAAATTCAATAAGACAACCTCGTACGCGCTATTACCCGTTGCTATTATTGGCAAATAATAAGTACAAATTAGAAATTACAATTTTGAATTTTTATTCATTATAAACAGATAAAGTCTATCTAAAACGGTATTATCTATACAACTTTTCAAAAAGGAACAAAGACATTCTACTATTCTTCAGAGTTTTTGATGAATAGAATTGATCATATCCTCACCTAAAAGGGCGCAATTTTTTAATACATCTTCAACATCCAACTTAACTAAATCCTTGCCATTTTCTATTGGTTTAATTGGATAACCTATTCCGACTCTGAACTTTCTTGATTCACTTCCAGGTATGATTAATCCGGTAATTACACGATCGTTATTCGTGTCCACACCACCAAATTTACGTACACTCCAAACAATAATTTCACCGTATCTTGAAATTAAATCTTTGTAATAATTTAAGATAGGGTCAATGGTCTTATCTATATCTTCGTATGCTGTGATTGAATCAACCAAATTTTTAAATTTCACATTGTTTGGCATGATACCAGATAAACGACGTAATTTTTTATTGAACGATTTATTTGATTCTAATTTGATAACAATATTATAATCCTTTAATGCGGGGGTGAAAATTAATTTAATAAAATCATCACTGATCTCAACACCATTCTCTTGATTTTCGTTCAGCATATTAATAATAACCCTAGATAATGAAGTTAATCTTGTTGCAATAACTAATGAAATTCCCTGTGTCCAAATTTTACCTGATATATCTTCCTTTGTACCAATAAAGTAAGGAACTTTAATACCATTTGGATCTTTTTCTCTCAATTTTTCAAAAGATTGATTGATAGTTTGATATGTGGCCAAATCTAATCGATCTGAAATCTTATCAACATAACTTTCTTTATTTGAATCTTCCTTATACTTGCCGTTGAATTCCCTTGATAAGTCTAAAATCAAAGGGTCTTCTCTCCAATTCCAAGTTGACAAAAATTTCAAAACTCTCAAAAATCCAGCCATTACACTACCAGGGATACCATAAGGTGCTGCATCGACAAATGATTGTAATACAATCAACTCAACAACCTCTTCTGGAATGTGAGTTAAAATCATTTGAGAATCTAACCATAATTTAAACAATCTAACAGTTGCAGAATAATATGGAAAATGAGTAACCAAAATCGAAATACTACGCTGATGTTTCACTGCATTAATATATTTTTGCATAAATCTAATATATGATAATTCAATAGATGGAGCTTGTGGGGGGCCATTGGTTGCTTTTGAAGCATTCTTGATCGCATTTAAGTATAAGTATTCATCATTTTCAGTTAAAATTCGGATAGCAAAACCATAGCCATCACTTTTCAAAACTCTTAAAACTGAAATATTCGAGTTGTGAGGAATTGATGATTTATCTTTAACAATATATGCATCGGCATATGCATGTGGCTTTAAATCCAGTAGTTCGTTACACATTTTCAATAAAAATGCAGTTTTAGAATCCTCCAGTGAATTTATTTCATCGGGCCAACGAGATGATGATTCAAACTGAATGACACATTCGTTGAAAAAATCTGGATTACCAGTTGCAAATGGGACGGGTAAAATTAGTGAAGTATTTCTTAAAGATGGAGAAACTGGTAAAATGTTTCTAATTTGCAAAGGTAAATCTAGATCCAATAAATCTTTTGAAAAATTATCAAATGAAGATTTTAATGAAATAAAGTGTTCTGGTAATATTAAAGGCTGAGAGCTTGATGAATGTTGCACCAATGGGGATGGTAATAGAGATGTAAATTTTGAAGAATTGACAATGACATCATGAGACAATAAATGTGATTCATTTGAAAAGTTTGATAAATGTCTATCCAAAACATATTTGACAATTGTTAATACAACAGAATCTGTTGGTGATACATCCCAAAGACAGCTCCATTGAACTGTATTATCTTTATATCTTCTAACTTGCGCTTTATCACCCCAGAATGAAACAAATTTTTCACCTAATTCTTTATCGGTATGTAACGGACCTTTGGTAACTCTTTTATCAGATTCTCTTGGATTTAAAAATAACCCAATAATAAAATATTGTTTATTGTTTGATGATGAAGATTTCTTCTTTGTAATGGACCAAGAATGGGAATTTTGGGATAAATGAACATCAATTTGATGAACCCTTTCATCTAGTGCTTCCAATAAGATTTTATAGATTTTATTACAAAGATAATTTTCTAATGTAACAAAGGAGATTTTTTCCAGTGAACCAAACTTATCTTCGTTTAATTCCACAACCTTGGAATAAGGAATTGAAACTAATGAATCATATTTCAAATAGGAATTTGTATTACTGACTAAAAAGATTTGATTGAATCTATCTTTTACAACATCGTTTAATAAATCCATAGTTTCAATCGCATATTTTTTTAAAATTGAATAAGAGGATTTATTCATTTTCCATAATATGTTAATTTTTGTATTTTTATCGAAAATTGTTGGTATATTGAAACCTGACTTCTTATAAACTGATTTATTTTCATCAATCAAAGAACTAAAGGATAAATAACCATCATCACAGATATCTTGAGTTGCTAAATAACGGATCGTACCTTTAAATAATTGGTAAGAGGAATAACCATGTAATAATATTTTATTTGAGTTTAAGCCACCACCTTGTAATAAAGCAGCCATTAAAATATTGAATTCGAAATGACCAAATCCTCCTTCATTTACATTTGAAGAAAATCCACGTTGAGATAACCATAATTTACCTAATGCTGCCGCATCTTTAAAACCTTCTGTTGATTTTTTCGTGGTATAAAGATATTTTAAATAATAGGAATAAGTTGAAGAAGATAATATTGATGCATTGTATAAAGGAGTTGGAGGTAATTGATCAATTGAATCTATAGCTGAATTTTGGATCCTAATACAATTTCTATCCGGTAAGAGTTTTTTACTTTCAAAAATTCCATAGGGTAAGCCTATTAAGATTCTAATTTTAAAATTTGTTTTATTGAAAAGTAAATCTTTTGGATTTGAAGAATTTGAAGCATCACTTGAAATTATTAAAGAGGGACACAACTTATTACCATTATGATAATCAAATTTGAAAGTAATTGGTAAATTATTCTTTGGTGCTAATATTGATAAATAATGAGTTAAATATGCCAAGTAAAATGCTTGTTTGTATAAGATTCTATAATTTAGATAATCCTTTTGTTGAATTAAAGATTTTTGCATTGTTAAACAAATATCAATAGACATACCGTTTTTTTGTTGAATACCTGTTTTCAAACCAAAAGAACCAATCAAGGAGACGTCATCAGGAGTTGTATATTGTAAATTGTAATTTAGAGAATTTGGTTTTGGATCAGGGAATGGGATTTTGATATTTGAAGAATCAAAATAAGAATTTGCATCATCTAATGATAGAGGATCAGAATCGGGTACTTCTTGTATAATATTATGTAACTTATGCAATACTTTTTCTATTAATATGCAATGAGAATCTTTTAATTTTAATTCTTTGATTAATTCATCAATTTCTAATTTAAAAATGTTTGATTTGAACAATTCAGCCGTTTCTCTTGCAACTTGTAGATCATGGGAATCAAGTTTTTGTCTTTTGCTTGATGGTTTAGAGGATTTCTGAAATTTCTCATCATCACCATCACCATCACCATCATCATCATCATCATCATCATGTTCTTCTTCTTTATCCCCTTCTGAATTATTCTCTATGTCTTCTTCAACTTTATCTTCATTTGTTGTGTTGCCATTTTTTTCTATATGACCATCGGTGTTCTCCGAGTCTACCGATTCAACAAGCTGACTTCTTTGCCTCTTTGTCATGATTTTAACAGTAGATGGTTATAAGTGGGAGGACAGAAAATTTAAGAACGGAACTGATGATACTGTATGAATTTTCTTAAGTAGTGTTTCCTTCTGAAATTTTCCATTATGGTTTGCCAAATTTCCAAATTTTCATTTTTTCATTTTTTCATTTTTTCGTTTCTGAAAGTTTTGTGTTTGCGGTTTGCGGTTTGCAGTTTGCAGTTTGATAAACGACGCGTCGCATGTGGGCGGATTTTCGCTTTTCACGTGCATGCATCCACCATTCACCTCCTCAGACAATTGGGCGAGCTGAGAGCTTACACAGTTAACGCTTTACTAAAGGGTTACAAGTTACAGGTGTCCGATCACGGAGCTGCCGGAGCTGCGGGAGTTGCCGGAGCTCCCTTCACGAGGCATGGGGCACGGACCTCCTTCTTCCCCCATTGATCTACCAAACACCAGCAGTAGATATTGAAGGTTTAAATCTATAATATCTATACATGCTAGACACCAAAAGACCGTAGCTCTAGCACCCAGTACCCAGTCCCCAGCCCTTGGGCAAGTTGACGTTGCCGGTGGCTGGTGGCTGGTGGCTGGTTCTACTGTGTTGACCTTCCTTTTTTTTCATTTTTTGACCCTAACTTTTAACTTCGAACGCTGAACGCTGAAGCTCCAAGCTTCAAGCTCGCGTCAAGCATTAAGAATTGGTGAGCTCCTATAGGCGTCGAGTTTCCAGTTCTACCTGTCTCTGTTCTGTCTTGCTTTTGCCCTTGCGTTGACCCTTCCGGGTTTTCTTTTCTTCTTTCCTTTCATTTCTTTTCCTCCAAGAATAAATATAACGACAGATTGGCCTGCATAGCTTTACCTTTTATTGTTTTTCTTTTTTGTTTCATTCTTTTCTTTACTTAACATTCAAATCAACTTGTTTTCCCATATTTTTCACTAAAAAAGAACTAGTAAGAACATTTTTATTGTCTTCAATTTTATGATATAATTCAAGAAGAAAAACTATTACACAGAAAATCACAATTTAATCATCTTTTTGTCTAATTATAATAAATCATGTATTATTCTAAATATTCATTGAATGCTTTAAAGGCATCACATATTTATGCACGTCCCAGCATCTTAAATATATCAGCATCTCCTCTTGTTATCAGACAACAATACCGTTTCAATTCTTCACATGTACCAAAGAAATCCAAGAATCCAGCCGAAGTTGCAGCTCCAGTACCTATCAAAGTAAATAAAAAAATGACAATTTGGGAAAAGGTCAAGCATGAAGCTCATCATTATTGGGAAGGTACTAAATTATTAGGTTTAGAAATGAAAATTTCCTCAAGATTATTGTTAAAAATGACTGCAGGTTATGAACTAACAAGAAGAGAGTATAGACAATTACAAAGAACAACCGCTGATGTTTTAAGATTATTCCCATTTGCAATGTTTGTCCTTATACCTTTTGCTGAATTGTTATTACCTATTGCTCTTAAGTTATTCCCAAATTTATTACCTTCAACTTACGAATCTCAAACTGATAAAGATAAAAAATTGGCTTTATTAAGAAATACAAGATATAAAGTTGCTCAAGTTTTAACTAATTCAAAACAAATGGTTAATCTTACATCAAGTTTAACAGAAGAAGAAGTTCAAGATTTCAAAGATTTCACCCTTAAACTAAGAAACTCTAAATCTGATGAAATTACAAGAGATCAATTGTTAAGAGTTGCTAAAATGTTCAAAGATGATTTAGTTTTAGATAATTTACCAAGAGGTATGTTAATTGCTTTAGCTAAATATATCAATATTAGACCTTATGGTACAGATCAAATCTTACGTTATAGAATCCGTCATAGAATGCTGAAAATTAAGGCTGATGATAGATTAATTGAAGACGATGGTGTCGATTCTCTTTCCTTATCTGAATTACAACAAGCTTGTGCTTCTCGTGGTATTCATATGTTTAATGCAACTCCTGGTCAAATGAAACAATATTTGAATGAATGGTTAGATATGAGATTACATGAAAGAATCCCTTCTACTTTAATGATTTTTGTCAATGCTTATACTTATGGTGATGTCGAAAGATATCATTCAACTCATGAAGCACTTAAAGCCGTCTTAAGTTCTTTACCAATCGAAGTTTATCATGAACAAGAATTGCATGTTGATCAAGATAATGCTACAATTGAACAAAGATTAAAAGTTTTGAAAGAACAAGAGCACCTGATTAAATCTGAAAATGTTCAAGAACAAGAACATAAAATCTTGGTTAAAGATAAACTGAGTTTGGATGATACTGCTGGTGATCAAAAAGTAAATGCCGCAGAAAATAAAAAATAAATTTAAGAAAAGGAAAAATTATTACCTTTTTTTGTAAACAATCTCTGCATTTGAAAAGAGTTGTTCAACCATACATTTACACTATTATTATTATTATTATTGAAATTGTTAAACGACTATTCTAAATATTTAACGATAACTATAACTATACTATATAAATTGTTTTTTTTTCACCTTCTATATAAACTTTAAATATCCCAAAAAAAAAGAAAATAAAGCTTTGCATTTACTTTTATGGAGAATCAGTCAACGATTCGATTTGTTCTCTCGAAAGTCTAGACGTATGTTCATCTTGATCAGCATAATCTAGCGAAGTCAAATGCGCAAGTTTCAATTCATTCCTAATTCTTTTAGATTTTGATATTTTCACATCACTATATTTACTCATCTTCAATACTCTATCGTCATTCTCATCTCCATCATTTGACACGTGATCTTCTTTAGCATCGTTATCCCGTTTAATTATGTCATCAACAATTTTTTTATTTGCAATGAGGTGATATTTCCTCTTATTCATGAATTCTTTAGATGGCTTGTAAATCCAATCACTTTTACCTTTACGTTTTCTTCTCTCTAATTCATCGCGTTCTAAACACGCTAATTCATAATCCCAAAGAGTTGAATATTGTTCAAAGATTTTACTTTTCGGTGGCAAATATCTACCATGACTTGGGTCGAGTTTTCTCAATTTCATCATTCGCCAATTAGAACCTCTATCACCAAATTCAAATGGTATTTCATAATCATCTAATTTAAGCTTAAATTGAGCTGACCTATTACGACAACTTTCATCGATTCGTTCAACCGGGGTTGTCTCGTAATTAATCATTTTACGTACATGTTTATCATGATAATCTCGTTCAGATTCGCTTCTTCCGAAATCGGTTCTATTAAGTCCAAGATCAATACCCCCATTTTCAGATCGTAATCTATCTATAGTAGTATATCGTCTATATTCGTCCACATCACGACCACTTCCTTTTTTAACTTCTTCTTCTTCTTCTTCTTCTTCTTCTTCTTCTTCTTCGCATGATGTATTAAAATTCGGAGCTTCCTGTATGTCATATTTTGAAAAAGATGGAAAGGATAATTTCGGAAGCATAATATTGTTCAAAGATGGAATTTTTTTTGCAGATATCATTGTTGGGTTTTCATGTTCGTTGTGATTGTGACGTTGTCCATGATAATGTCTGTGTTTAAGTCGCTTTGATTTACCAACATCTCGGTCTTGATCGTTTCCTCGCTTGTGCGTAGATACTTGAGATATTGACTGCAACATGTTTAACCTTTCTGGATTCATTGTGACTGTAATGTTTATTGCCACAACGTGTTTCTTATAAAAACCTATAAAAAAAACCACTGAAAGATGGCTAGTTCATTGCACTTTTCCATCTTAAATCATGTTGAGGCAATATTTTCCTATTCTAGCGAAAACCTAAAATTAACTCTATCTGATTTTAGATTTTCGGCTGTATTAAAGTTCGTTATTATCATTCAATTAAAAAAACTATACTATGAAACAAGAGAAATGTATGTATATATAGATATATATACGTATAAAAGAGTACGATTACACAATTAAATCAAGTAAATTGTCTTGAACCACCTCTGACAAATTCTAAAACTTTCCAACCTTCTGTTTCTTTGTTGTCCATTTCTTCCGGAACTCTGGTCACAACCATGGCATAACTCGATATTAAAATATCTTCATCGGAACCAGCAACCAATTCTCCAGTTTTGAACTTTCTGTATAAGTTAATTTCTTGTACTCTTGCACCAATAACCATAACTGGAATGTTATTTGGTTCTAAAATTTTATAAGTAACAATATCAACACCTCTAATATCTAAAATTTTACCATCCGAAAAAATACCTTGATCTCTTAATTGTTTTTGTCTTGCAGCATAAATATTGAAAGGAGCTTCAGACAACCAAGTCTTTAAAACCTTTTCATCACCTTGAATATAAGCTTCAACAAGTTCAGGTACAATATATTCTCTCAATTGTTTTTGGAATGCAAAACTGGTAAAATTTGGATCTAACTCTCTGAATTGTTTGACAACTTTAGCAGCCTCAGTTTCAGCAAATAAACCACCAACTTTGCTTATAATTGTTCTAATTAAAACCAATAATGGATTTTCTGCTTCTTCCCACTTCTCTCTTAGAATTAACAGCAATTTACCAATTGAAGAGTTTGGTTTTATTTTCAAATTTTCTTTGAAACTTGATGTTGGTTTGATATCGGTTGCAACCAATGCATTACCTGCTTCCTCATTCTTTTTCACAAGCTTTGGTTTCTTGGCTAATTCCTTTTCTCTTCTCTGTAATCTTTCTTCTTTTGATTCATATAAACCATAGGATGAAGATCCTTCGTTGAATACTTCAGATACATCCTTATAAGCTTTAGTTTTGGTGACTGGTTCAACTACTTTGTCAACAACATCGGCAGTTGTTTCTGCAGTCTTTTTAACTGCTTGACCAACAGGTGATTCCCACGCCTTATATGCAACGTCACCGACGACCTTTGCAGTTTTTTGCACACCTTCACTCAATTTACCAGAACCTTTCTGAGCAGTTGCGTATGCATCCTTTGCCCTTTTGAATGCTTCGGATTCACCTAATTCATCGGTTGCACTCTTTAATTGTTTGATTTGATCAGTTAATTCTGTACTTTTCTTCCATTCTTTTCTAAAAGTTTCGGCAAACACTTGCATTGGGGATTTTGGAGCAAGTATTGCTTGTGATGTAGTGAATGAACGGCATCCTAGCACCAAGGATGAGTTTTTAATTATTGTCTGTCTATACATTGATGGAAAATTGGTAATTTTGAAAAATTCTTGAAATGAATTCGTTTAAATGTTTTAGAAACTTCAAACTCTGTGGTTAGACACTCTGTGGTATATATATACAAGAAATATGACGGATACTGTCTCTGCAACGGTTACCTTTGGAATTTCAGCCTCTGTTTATCATCGTCATATTTCTAGAGAGTGGCCCTTCAATCGCCAATATTCAAATGTCAATTCCCCATCTCTCATCTCCCACACTGTCCAGCGTCCAGCGAAAAAAATGAAAAAAATCGGCGCCGCCACAGCCCTCACGTCGCTCGACGCTTCGGCATGGCGGGATTCCTTTGGAATACTTAGCAGTTGACCTAGCGTCTTTGCTCCTTCTCTAATCCAGACGTTTCACTTCCAAGTTCCTTTTCTACTTCAGCAGCAACAAATAAAAGATCGGATACAGGAAAAGGGTATTTTATGACTTATAATTACCTTTGCTACCATGGCTCTTAACAAAAAAAAGATGAATTCACTACCGCGTGGTCATACACCACGAGATACTTTGTATGTATAAGAGGTAGATCAATCGTTAATCTATACCATTTTACATGAAACATGAAACACAAATATATACTAACACTTCTATTATTTTCATATTTTTCTATTTTTTTATTTGCTATTTAATTTTAGAAGATCTTACAACAATAAGGCCACAGCAATTCCGATAGAAAATCCAGGTTTTAAATTGGGGACAAAATCAAAAATGTCAAGGTCAATAAATAACATTGGACAATCACGATATAAAACTAGATCAAAGACTCTAAATGACGATGATGAAATTGAAATACTTGATCACGATAAAATTCTGCTAGAAAAGGAAAGAGAGAAAAATCAAAGTATCTCAATTGATACCGATGATGATGAAATATATCAAGTTGTAAAGAAATCTGTCAGTAAATCGGCAAATATGACTCCAAATGTTACAGTACCCATAGATCTGACACAATCGAAAGTTGATTCAAATTATATCATACCCAAAAATAAATTCCCTAAAAATAGAAAAGCAGAGCATATACCAGAATCTTATAAAAAAGAGTACACCTCAAGTCGTAGTTCTCCAGTTTATGACTTAAAAAAAGCAACATTCAAATCTTCTGATCATATCCAAATGATTCCTGTTTCCGCTAATACTATGTTTGTCCTTTTTAAAACTGGAAAATTGATTGTTTCAAATGACTTTCAAACATTTGAGATAAAGATTCCTTATAATAGAATCAAGGTTTTTAAACGAAAAAGACAAAATTCCTCTTCAATAAGCAGTAATACAATTGTTCTGCTGGAATTAAGCCCCAATTTAAATATTAAAATTAAAGAATATTCATATTCCATCGAGAAGATTGTTTTAGAGTTCACAAACGCTCTTTCCCCTATACAGCTCAAAAGAATAAAAGAATTCATAGGTGATGGTTGTCGTTTCACGCATATGGATTCGGGTGACATAAGATTATATTGTACTCCTTTTGCATTCCAAACCTCAAGTTCAGAAATATTTTATGGCTCTGGTAACAGTGATCTGCACACTTTACCTATATCTAACTCATCGATGCAAACTGATTTTTCAAGTTTGAGTAAAAGTGAACGAAAAAGTAAGAGAAGTCATAGGTTTGGATCATTAATCAAATATGAAAATGAAGAATCAGAAGATGAAAAAGCTAATGAAAAGATGATTTCAGAAAATGGCAACACGGTAGCTTCGGATTATATTCCTGAAGATGACCAATTGATTTTAGATCCCCCTTTAAAATATAAACTAGATAATAAAAAAACAATCACGATTACCAACAATGATTTTAAATGTTTATACAATGGAAACTGGATTAATGACACGTTGGTTGATTTTTTTTTAAGTTATCATTTGAAAATAGCAAGAGATAAAAACATACGGAAAGCAAACAATATAGAAATTTTCAATTCTTTCTTCTTCACGAGTTTAGCTAGACCAATTGAAAATGATGATTGCTATAAAAATGTTAAATCTTGGTTTAAAATGAATAATACATTATTTGATAAAGATTATGTTGTGATCCCAATCATGCAAGATTTACATTGGTATTTGGTTGTTATTACTAACCTCAAATCATTAAAAAGGAAGCATATGAAGTTAAAGAGAGAATTGAAGGATACGAATAATAAAACTGAAGAATCAGCAATAATGAATACCCAAAATTACGGCAAAAACAGTAGGGAGAAAAATATTCTCATTCCCTATAAATCTAACGCCGAAGAAGCAGTTGAAACAACTACGGTAAAAGAAAATGAGAATCTTTATGGCAACATATCATCATCTCAGGTAAGTGAAAAAAACGCAAATATGCAAGTTCATGATTCTGATATTGATACACAAACTAGTGATAAGGAAAAAGATGATGCTTTTGAAACAGCAGATGAAGATTTGATAAACTCGAACATTTTAGATAATATTCAAAATGATTCACAAACACCTGCCACCAACAAATCCATGTCTATTTTTGATAAATTAAATGTATCAACAGATGATGATTCTCAATCCATTGATACAATGATTAATGATGGGAGTATTATAAACGCATCTACCAGTCCTACTGTGCCAAAAATTAGACATGCCAAACCAACAGACGAAAAGGTGACTGGTATTGTTCAGATATGTATTTTAGATTCATTAACAAGAAATCATGAAAAGGCAATAGTTTATCTCAAAAACTTTATTGTTGGTTATGCGGCTGAAAAATATGGATTTAATGTCAAAACTAATGAAATTATAAAGCATAAATGTGTTATTCCTCAGCAAAATAATTTCAATGATTGTGGGTTACACCTTGTTTTGAATGTAGAAACGATGTTGCAAGATCCAGTTGCTTTTGATAAGCAAATTTTAAGAAGATCTCCAAAGGGTCATAAACAAGCAATAAGAATGAGAAGAGAAAATGGTTTATTTTTCAATCAAAAAAAGCTGTTGAATATTAGAAAGGATTTGAGGGAATTCTTATTTAAATTACTTAAAGAACAAGTGGTTAATAGTGGAGGTGATGCCTCCAATATTGGTTTAGTGACTGCTCGTCAAAAAAGGTTGCAGGATTTACAAGAAAGGAGAAATTTGAGTAGTGTTAATGGTAACACTACACAAAAGGATGGTCCCAGTTGTGCAGGTGGCGATGTTAATGGTGGAACTAATTCTGAAAGCAATATTGGTGATCATAATGATGACGATGATTTGATGATTATTCACGCAGAAGACAAACACCCAATTGTCAAGGAAGATCCCCCAAGTACATCAACAGTGTCAAAAAGTGGATTTAATGAAAATGGTCAGAATAAAGTTAAAGTTAAGCGTAAAGTAGGCAGACCAAAATTGAATTTTGATTATATAAGACGTCATGAGGAGAGTCCAAAATCACTAATGGTGACTTTAAATACCAAACCATCTGAAAACAAAAATCCGAATAAGGAATTACTTAAAGATTATAAGAGAATAACTCGTGCTGCTACATTATCAAGAGAGGTGGTTATTACTAGTGCTACAACAATTCATGGAGTTGAAAACCTGTCTCAATCTGATAATTCTAGTGATGATTCAGACTCTCAGGCGATTTCATTATTACCTGAGACTCCCCCGAGAATTAAAATCAAGCCTAATATTGAAAGACTTCATATCGAATCTAAAAGGCCTTATGACAGTAAGTTGAAAAATAAAGAAATGAAGCTAGATTCTGGTTCCGATTCTGGTTCTGATTCTTACTCTGATGTTGAACGAAAAGTGAGTACTATTAAAAATACATATCGTGGAAAAAGAACTTATAAAAAGTCATTTGAAGTAACACATGTTGGATTTAAAAGCAAATCTAAAGCTAAAGATGAAGGCAAAAAGATGAAAGTGGAGAATTTTGGAACTATTAATAATAACCCATTTTCACAAGATTCGCATCATAGGGATTCGTCATATATAAACCTTTCTGATAGTGATAATGAAAATATCAACCCAGATCAAATAAAAACCACCACTAAAATTCTTTCTGCTGAAATTGATAAAGCATTGAACTCAACTTCTGAACTAGAGGCTACTGATTCAACCATTCCTTCTCAAGTTGATAGCCAGCCTGTAGAATTGATAAATCAAATGGATGATGAATTGGAAAGTTCGCAGGAAGGTGCGCCACATAATTCTGCGATGATAGAAGGAGAATCTAAAAAGCAGTTAGCAGAGGAGACTATTGATTATGAAAATAGTATAAGCCAAATGAAAACAGATGAAACAAACCCAAACTTGCATATGAATATGTATCAAAGTCTTGGAGATATGTGTGAGGCTGTGCGCCAAAGATATCATACACATAAGGAATCTTTAAACTCTTCTGTTTTATCATTGACGGCGGTTATTAATGATAATATGGATTATGTTGAAGAACAACGTAAAATTACCGATGAATCGAAAATAAAATTGAATGCCTTAGCAGATAAACAGGAGAGCATTGGTTTTAAAACTAATAAATGTTTGGTTGTAGACACAGCAAGGCAAATACCAGAAAGTAAAGGTTATTCTTATTCTCCCAAATCTAATATTTCTACCCATAATAAAATAGCCCAAGTTATTTCCCCTGACAGTGACCCAAAAAAATCTAAATTGTTGGAGATGTCACCTTCGGAAAAAATTCTGCCACCTTCAAATGAAGTCAGTCCTATCAAAATTACAGATAACATTTCACCTGTGAAATCAGTACAGTCATCTGTTGCTTTTGTGACAGAATCTCAATCTTTGTTGAAGGAGAACAGCGTGCCTGATAAGGGGAGTATATCGAAATATTTTAACAAACCACAGTTTGGGAAAACTCCACATGTGAAAGAACGTGTGAAAAATAAAACAAATGAAGGTAAGAAGTCATATTTAGTAGATGATGATGTGCAGGGACAATGCCTTAAAATGCGGAGAAAAATTGTGAACTTTGAACCAAATAGACCTTCGAAATTGTTGGATAATTCGTTTTCATTTAAAAAAGTCACTGATGGCAAACTCGGTCATATTAGTAAGAATATTTTTAAATTCAAACCTAAATCAAATAATTATTCCACTAACCGCAAACAAGATTTCAAAACCCACAAAATCGAACATGTTAATTTAAACAACTCTGATGAAGGATTTAAGCAAATTACTAAAGAAGACCAACCTACTAATAGTATTTTGACCCAATCTTTTGATCCATGTGTTTCGTGTATAAGTATTAGATCAGGCAAACCATCGGAAACTAAACCAATTCAAACCTTTCATGTATTTACTGCTAAAGAGACTCAAGCGAAGGTTGTATCAACATCACCGAAGTCTCTTGACTTGCGTTCAGTCGAACCTATAAAAGGAGGAAATGGTTTAGCTGAAAAAGATCAAGCTAAAGAAAGCAAAGTTGGAGACGTGGATGATGGAAAAAATGAAATTGATGGGCGCAATAATGGAAAGGACGAAGGCCAATGTATAGATCAAGCGAAAAATCATAAAATCGCTGATAAGGAAGATAACTCTGGAGTTAATTTTGATAAAAATTTGAAACAGGATTGCATATTAAATATACCTCATATAAAGGCGCCTAAAAATGAAGTTAAAGCTAAAGAATTAAAATCTGTTGATCACCGAATTACTAGAAGAGGAAAGGAAAGTGATATTGAGCTAATTGTTATTGATTCGCCACAAAAATCACCGACCAACGTGAAATCAATTGAAATTGGTGAGTCTGATGGTAATATTGATTTTCAAGAGACAAGCAAAATTGGAAAAAACAAACGTGGTAGAAAAAAACGTTCAATTGATCACTTACAATCTTCTGAAGAATTTACAATCAAACGAAGAAATAAAGAATCACATGTTAGTGTGAAACTATCCCCCACACCACCAACTGGTAAAAAGTATAATGGAGAAGAAAAAAGTAAACCGAAAAGACGGAAAGATCCCAGTCTACAGCTTATGACATGGGATCCTAATATAAATAATCAAAATATAGATCTACAAAATACTTCTCGTATTACTCGCTCGTCTAATTCAAGAAATGAGCGGGAAAACTCAATTGGTGGAGTTGTTAAACACAAGGGTAAAAAAGCATCGAAAGAGAAAAATAGTTTTAGTCAGAAAAAGGCTAAAGTAGAAGAGAAAGGTAAAGGAGGCAGTAAAACTAGTTTTGAAGAGGGAATCGGTACAAGAGTTGCTTTACGGAATAAATTCAAGAAAAGTGCATCCCCTAGTACTGAAAGTGATAGTTCGGCTCTTATTGCAAAACCGAAAATGGATATTACTGAAAGCAGGAATATGGGTAAGCAAAGTTATGTTATGGATGTTGATGAGATTAGTAAATTTGATTTGATTGGTAGTAGTTATGATGATGACAATAATGATATGGCAATAAGTTTGACAGATACTGCAGATTATGACGTGCATTTTAAGGCTGACGATTCTGAGTCAGTTATGTTTTAAGATTTACATAGATTAGAAAAAAATTCATCATATTTAATTTTTTATAGATTAATTAACTTTAAATTGATTAATAATTAAGGCATAAATATACGTAAAGATTGTGATAAATTTTGAAAAAATGAGTAACGTAGATGATTTATGCATATGAATTTTATATGCAGTAGTTAGCAGGGGCAGAAGAGGAGGCATAATCATATATATACAAAAATTAATCATATACAGAAATGTTTGAAAAAAATAGTACAGGGAAAAAAATTATATTGCTGCATAAGCAGCAAAAGCATTTGCCGTTATACTGCTTCTTGCGACATAATACTCTTTCACTTCATAATCGGCTATATTTATTTTACTCTTTTTTATGGTAACTGGAGCATGGTGGATTTTAGGATTGGTCACCACAAGATACATCCTTTTCGTTATACTGTCCATTGTAATATTGACGTACTTATAGGTCTCTGTATTGGCATCTATAGTTAATGAAGAAACACGTGAGTTGGCAGTATATTTATTATCTGATGAGGCCGTCTTGGGTAGAAGAGAAGTTGTGTTTGTAGTTGAATCATCAACGGTTGTATCAATTGATTCGGATTCCTCCTCTGGTATCTTTGATGAGTCCATAGTGTTCGTCGATGGCGGAGACGTTACTTTATGTATCAGAGTTGAATTTCTTAATGGCTTCATCCATTCAGTTCCAGAAATAGAAACTTTCTCTTCTCTTACAGAAGAGGATTCCGTAGTGGCCCCACTATCAATTTCAACATTTTGAATGTTATCTTCTTTCTCCTGTTCTTGTTGTGCAATATCGGCCTCGCCTCCTTCATTTTCTTCCCTTATAATATCAGACTTGGTATCCTCGGTATTATTTTTTTTATTATTTGTTATTAACGCATTCAAATCATCTTGGGTTAAATTCATTGCAAAATCTGCATTTTTAACAAAATCAATAGGATCCAAGGCTGTTGTAAACATTCCATGTTTATCATATGGTTGCACGGGATTGTCAATTTTAAATGAAGTTAATGATACCGATAATCTTTGGTTTGGTTTTGAAGCCTTTGTATAAATTGTGGAAGTGAAATTGACTGTTGAATCAACAACAGTTCCTGTCACGTTATTAACTTGTTGAACAGTTTTTTCAGTTAAATTTTTATTTCTAAAAGATCTGAATTCTTTCAACAATGAAAGGTTTTCCAATTTACTTTGAGCTTGGAAATACTGACTGTTGAAGTCGGCAATAATGTCTTCATATATTAAGAATTTGGAATCTGATGCAATACCATGAACTCTATTGAATTTTTCAAGATTTTTTTGGATAATATCTAAAACATCTAGATTTGAATAATATAGTTTAAATGAGAGTTTATTGATAAATTCTGATAAAGTGGACAAAATTTCAGGAATGATTAGTTTAATTTTATCATTTAAATCTTTATATATGATTTCAGATTCTGTTAATTTGGCCTTATCTGATTCTAATTTAGCCTTATCTTTATCATTATTTAAAGGGCCTTTTAATAAAGAATTGACTTTATTTGTTTTCATTTCATAATCTATCTTTTTATGATTTCTCTTTGTGATTAGTTTTTCTGCGCTTTTTAAAGTATCAATCATATCATTACATTTGGATACAAAGGAACTGGATGAATCATCTGTCATTTGGGTAGTTTTATCCAATATGATTTTAGCCAATTTTCCGGCCTGTGTAAGTTCATGGAATGTAATACTTGTAAATTCTTCATTTTTATCTATAGGCTTTTCAGTATCTTTAGAATGATGTTCAATTTGACAATGTAAATCACCGAATATATCAATAATTTGGATAAAATTGGTAATATTAGCAATCCAAAACTTTTTCCATTTTAGATTTTCACTTTTTAAGTATTGTAAACCGGCCATGGCAGTTTTGATATCACTCTCCCATTGTTTATAGATGACATCTTCGCCCGTTTTCTGACCAAATAGCTGGTGTGGGGTTCTGTACAGTGCTTTTCCTACACCTCTTAAAGACATTGTATATAATTTAAAGTTTGAATAAATTGATTTGAGGTTGATGTATATATCTATATGTATATGTATATATATATATATATATGTGTGTGTGTGTGTGCGTTCGTGAGTGTTGTGAATATATACTCTTAAGGTAGGTGAACTGGTGGAAGGACAACAAGATATGTGTTAGCGCAACCCTAAACCCTAAAGCTAGTGCTGGCCGTTAAGGGAAGCGGGGGTTCCGAGAAAGCCTTTAATTAGCGGAAAGCGGAAGGAAAGTTGCGATTTCCAGTTTGCGATTTTCAGTTTAGTGTTTGCTGTCTGCTGTTTGTCGGGGGCTCGGGCAATTTGCACTTTGCAGTTTACAGTCTACAGTTTAGAGAGTATATGGTATATGAAGGTTACACAAAGAGCTAGGGAGTTATTGTTCGTCAATCATCCGTTGGAGCTTACTGAAGATGCGGTCCCGGTGGATGGCTGTCGGGTTGTCTCTGTCGGTCTTGAAGAAGGTCTGACGCTGGAAGTTCACGTCACTGGCATCGGAATAACCTCCATCTCCATCCATGTCAAAATCTTTATCATCTAATCCTTCCCCTGTCCTCCCCCACAGTTCTGGTTTTTCATCAATCTGTGCAGCAAGGCGATTATAATCTGCAATTTCGTTGTCTTCATCCTCTATATCACTCATTCTTTTCAATCCCTCTGATTGTAAAAATTCACTTCTACTAAATCTTCTTTTATCATTAAGAATCATAAATTCATCATCTTGATCATCACTTGGTTCATCAAGACCCATGGATTGTAAATCACTTTCATCCTCATAACCTCCATCCTCATCCTCCGGATAATCATTTCTATAAAAATTTTCGTCATTTGAATCTTCATCGTCTGTATTCATTGTTAAATCGTCATTATCATCAAGTTTATCCAACTCTTCATCATCGAATTTAATATAACCGATATTTTCGGTCTGCCATTGTTCGCTGACTGCTTTATCCCTATAATAAACATCATAAACATATTCATCATCGCCATCTTCACCTTCTTCGTCAATTGCATTGTTATTATTTTGTCTGAAAACCTCCTCCTTGTTAAATTTGGGGATCGAACCATTGAATACAGCATTTTCTCCTTGGATACTTGATTGTCTCCTTTTCGGTGGTTTGACTGGATTATTGATCGTTGTTTCATCGTTATCTTTGAGATAGTCATTGAGCATTTCCAAAAGCTCTGGATTCAATTCAATTGGACCTCCAGCTACAAAATCATTATTCTCTTTACTCATTGTTGTGGTGGTATTGACAGCTGTTGGTGCCAGGTTGGCCGCCTTATTTTGTTCCTCTCCTAAAATTTCATTCACACTGTTATTGTTGGATGTAGAACTTGGTATATTGAAAACTGGTTTGTTGTTTTGTCGATCTTCACTGGCAGTCAAAACAGCGGTTGAATCATCGATATCTTTTTTCTCTGTTCTTTTCAATCTGAAAATATAGCGTGGTCTCTTTATCTTCCTACGAGAGGTTTCCATAACGAGGGCCTGTAGGGGATCCTCTGTTCTCTTACGCTTCACACGTAGGATTTGAGGAGGTTCTTTCATCATCATTATGTTGATAGATATGTGTTAAATGTATAGTCTTGAGTTGTTAAAATGATTGGAGTCATCAATTACCTGACAACCGCCATCAGCAACATACCCCATTTACTGCACACCACGGCCCCACGGCCCCACAGATTGCTCCTCCCTCTGTCCTCCGTGCTGAGTCCTAGGTCCTAAGTCTCGCGGCGATCGGCGGCGGGGCCAGCAGGAGGCTCAGCCATCAGTGCTTTGCGCTTTGCGGAAGGCACAGGGCTTATATAAGTGGGATTGAACAGGATAAGGGGATAAGAGGATAAGGGGAGCAAGAAAGGGTTCAGTTTGTCAGTGGTGTTTCCCCAGACTGATTATTTTACCCTCTAACCAGATACCATGACAGGACCTCTCACATGGATGCTCTACAGAGCCAACAAGCTGTTTCTCGATCTATCACACCTCGTTGTTGGAATGCTCTTCGACCCAAACAACGATATCGTCTTAATTACAGGAGGTTCTTCCGGGTTAGGAAAGGAATTGGTGTCTTTATTTCATAGCACAGGTGCAAAAACCGTTGTTTTAGACATTGATATTCCCGAAGCAGAATCAGATAATTATATCGATGGGGTTAATTATTTCAAATGTGATGTGTCTGATCCGAACCAAGTTAGAGATCAGGGAAATCGAGTAAACGAAAAAATTGGTACCGTCACCATCTTGATCAATAATGCCGGAATAACTACTGGGGATACCATTCTCAATCTAAGTATTGAAAATATTGAAAAAACAATGGCTGTCAATTTATTGTCAAGTTTTTATACAATTAAAACGTTCCTACCTGAAATGCTCAAACTCAAAAGAGGTTATATTGTTACCGTTGCTTCAATTTTAGGTTATATGTCACCAGCAAGATTGAGTGCATATGGTGCTTCCAAATCGGGATTAATTGCGCTACATGAAAGTTTAACTTATGAATTAGGATCACCAACAATGAATACAACAGGTGTTAAAACTCTTTTGATTTGTCCAGGTCAATTGAAAACCCATATGTTTGAAGGTGTCAGAACTCCTTCGACATTATTTGCTCCCGAACTGGATCCTAAAGATGTGGCAAATCAAGTATTAAAAGCAGTTACTTATGGTTGCCGTGGTGAAATAAAAATCCCTTTTTATGGCAATATTCTGCCTATTTTCAGATCAGCCCCTTGGCCAATTGTTGCAATCTTAAGATATCTGTCGGGTATCGATTCATCTATGAAACGATTTGTTGATAAAACTAAGGAGGCATCAAATATTTCAAGTGCATATGTTTTAGAGAAAACATCTGCTGTTACAAATTTATTTATGACAAAATCATTAGAGGAGGAAACGTCAAATTAAGGAAAGGTTCCACCTTCTGCTTTCTTTTTTTTGCTAGAATTGATGAAATTATTAAATTATTTCTTTACTTTTTTTTTTTTGTTATTGAGAACTACAAAATTTTTTTTTTTTGAGAATAGTTATGTTAGTTTATCTTTTTACTCTTCACATTATATAGTTCTACTATCATGAATCCTACTATATATATGTTATCTATTATACAATTTTAGTACAAGAGTTTAAAGCAAGAAATAAAATTTACAATCATTTCTTCTTCCTCTGTTTCTTGGTGGTTGATTTAGATTTATTATCAGCTGGTCTTTTATTAGTAGATTCTTTGGATGGTGTGAGTTTAAAGAAACTATCTAATCTTCCCTGAGTACCCCCTTTTAAAGCTTTTGATAATTTAGTTGCACCATCCTTAATTCTCTGTTCATTAAATCCATTTTCTTTGACCATAAAATTAATCAAGCCTTCAATATCGGGTTCTGTCCATTTCAAGTCGACATCTTTACCTGATTTTACATCTGGATTTAAAAACAACTCTCTTGCTTCCTTATACGGCCAATTTTCAGGTATTTTATATTTAGTTTTAGGATTTTCTTCAATTGATTTGATAATATTTTCAATATTTTTATGTTCCTTGATTAACTTTAATGCAGTAACGGGACCAATACCTTTGATTGTTTCACAATAATCACATCCTAATAGAATACATAAATCGACAAAGGTATTTATATCCATTTCAAAACCTTCAAGAACTTTATTTATATCAAATTCTTCAATTTTCAATTTTCTTGCTTCTGCTGCCGTTACATTTCTTAAGAAATGGGTTGGACTGTAACATAAGGTATCCATATCTTCACTTGCCGCACCGTAGACTTTATTAGCCTTTGTTAGTTCTGCACATTGTGCCTCAGCTTCACATGGTGCTTCAACAAATGGTATACCCATTAAAGTCAATAATTTCTTGGCTTCATCATTTTGTTGTCTTGTAACTCTGACTGTTCTCCTTTCAAATTTTTGTAATTCCTCGACAGTACCAGTTTCTTTCATTTCTTCAGCCTTTTTCTCTGCATCTTCTCTTCTCTTCAATCTTTTTTCTAATTCACCACCTTTTAAAACGGGTGGTTTACCATCGAAAACATAACATGGTTTGATACCATTATTTACCATTCGAATAGTTCTATAGAAAAACCCCATCAAATGAGAAGTTGTTTCACCCGACTCATTGGTAAGCATATTACCATCTTGTTGGCGAACTGCAATCAGAAATTGATATAGACACATCGATGCATCGATTGCAATTTTACGTCCAAATAATGATTTCATTTCACTGGCGATGATTGCGCCAGGTGCATTTTCCTTCACTAAAGCATTAAGACCTTTGATACCCATAATTGTAAAAGATCAAATAGTAGGGTAATTTATTATCTTGACATGTAACTGTTTTGTAAAATGGTAGAAATCAAAGACTCCAAAATAATAGAAAATTAAACGGTCAATTTTCGTGTCAGTCTTGTCTCTCTCTCTCTAGCTGACGCGATCTCTCAGAAGAAACGAGAATTCTGCATATTCCAGATTCCAGATTCCAGATTCGGGCAATTTGTTCTAACTCTGCGCCCCTGCATAATTCCTCGAGAGTCGCGACTCGACGGGAGACGGGCAGCGGATCGCATACATAATGTAAGTAAAGAATAGATTTATAGCCGGTAGCTGATACCGGATAACTGATAAATCTGATAGTGCCTTGAATGTTGCATACTACACATATTGTTATCCTATAGATAAAAAAGAAAAATAGCTATTAGTATCTTTTCTTCCCTTCATTTCTACAAAATATTCTTTAAATTTCTACAACTCCAGCTGCAATTGTCAATAGAACTTCCCCTGATGTGTATTCTAAAAAATACTTTATTTATCCTGTCTTGATTTCAATCTCATATAGCTGAGAAATGTATCATAACAATATGATTTAGAATCGTAAACTTATTAGTTCATCCAAAAACATTTGGTTATTTTTTCCTAAATATAACTTTATTTGTCTTATTATAAATTTTTCTACTGTTTTTTTTTTCATACTGTCAAACAATTTACCGAACAGCAACACGGGTAAGACTTGGTTTTGAGTTTCATCTGACATGGCTAGCCCCTAATCTTCTATTTTGTTATGAAGGCCAGTCGCTAAGCCTTAATATATATAGCAACCAACATCTAACTCATATTAAATAACGAGTCTTGGCCCTCATCCCGCAGGCAATCCAGAATTGGTATGAGTAGTGATGATAACAAGACAACCATAGATCTGTTGCATAACTGAAATAAATAAGAAAAATTATTAATGTTCCATTATATGTCTGTTGCCTTCGTTGTACTTATCAATAGACCTGATTGCTTATATCTGAGCCCCATCTGTGTAATAGCAGTTCGAACACCAGCCAGTGACTATTATCAAGAGATAATATTTCAAATTCCAGCGTCCTCTCGTCCCCTAGAAAATAAAAGATAAAAATAGAATCTGGCAGATGGCATATTCCGCAGTCCGCAACGGTTTTATGCCTCTTTTCTTCTTCTTCTTCTTCTTCTTCTTCTTCTTCTTCTTCTTCTTCTTCTTCTTCGCTTTCCTTTAATCTTCTGATAATATTTTTTTTTCTTTTTCATAAACTAAGCAACCCATGTCTCTTAGTATACCCCATGAAACGCTTACATCCTTATCGGATTCACTCCCAACAACATTGGCAACGGTCACGTCGTATCCCAATTTCTTCTCTGCGCTACACCACTCTAATTTTCTATCAACACAAAGTGATAATGATTATTACACCAGTGAAAACTCCGATATATATGGGGTTTATTTGAGAGGTGGTAGAGGTGGGGGAAGAGGAAGTGGTAGTGGTAGTGGTAGTCGTGGAAAGGGAAGCGGTAGTGATTCCAATGGTAGGGCAGGTTACTACTACTACAATGGTAGAAACTATTATTATGGATATCCTGTGCTTTATTCTGGTAATAGGTATTACCCAGGAGGTATCATTATACCTGTAGGTTTTGGAGGAGCAGGATATTTAATGTATGGTCACATCTACCACACTTACACCTCTGATAGTACACTCTATTATTCGGAAGTTGCCACTTGCCAAGCCTCAGGGTCTGCCGCAAGTACTATTTATAGTTCAGGTACCGCAATTGAAACCTGTTTACCTGCTGGTAGTTCAACTTCCTTTACAGATGGCGGTGGATTGGTCACAATCACACAAACTTTATCCTCGGGTAGTGATTATTACACTACATTATCTGATTCTACTGTGCCGTCCTCTTCAGATTCATCAACGTCGGTATCCACTTCAAACTCAACGTCTGTGTCTACAATTTCAAGTGCAACCGCCAATGCAGCATTTTCTGGCGTTTATTCTCATCATAGTTGCAATCACCAAAAGTTTATTGCCATATTCACAATAATTATTACCGCAGTCACTCTAATTACCATGCTTTAATACTGCATTAACATTTTAATGGAATATATATACCAATCCAAAAGTATTTCTCGCTAAAGATGTTTTACTACGCTTTTTTATATTTTCTACTTCATATTTCTTCTTATCTCGTTGTACTTTTCCTCTCTTGTTTTTTTGGTTTTTTTTAATCTGCTATGTGCGCCAATACTCTGTCTGAATCTAGTTATTTAATGCTTATATATTAATATTTAACGACTTCTACCTTTAATTTCCCGACTTTGGGCTATACGGTATAGGCACAAAAAACAAAAACTTCATCACTTGAAGTTTCCGCCAAATTGTCGCGGCAAACTCCACATCGCCCACCGTCCACCATGTCAGTCTGTAGTCTGTAGCGCCAGTTTCTCTGCCCTTTGCCATTTGTGATAGGTATCTTCTGTGTGTACCATGATCTATGTATGAAACTAACTTTCACTCCCCATCACCCTCCAAGCCCCACCCTTCCTATTAACTCATCAACCACATATATAATAATGTTTGGAAGACCTAATGGTGGTACAACAGGCTTTGGAGGCTTTGGCTCATCCTCGGGCTCCTCAGCATTTGGTGCCTCAAATAATAACAATTCTCCATTTGGTGCTACTAATAACACAAATACTGGTAGTATTTTTGGCAGTTCATCTAACAACAGCAATACAACTGGTGGTGGATTATTTGGTCAACCAGCTAGTAACGCCAATAACACAGCCAATACAGGTTTTGGAGGATTTGGTGCCACAAATAATAATAACGCAACTAGCACTACTTCTGGAGGTGGTTTATTCGGCCCTACAAGTACTTCCTCTCCATTTGGTGCTAATAATTCAAGTTCTCCTTTTGGTTCTAATAATACTAACTCCACAGGTTTATTTGGTACAAATAATAATAATACCACGGGTGGTTTTGGTTCCGCCAATACTTCAATGAATTTTGGTACAGGTGCATCAAATACCGGTGGATTTGGTATGAATAAAGGTACTGCAGTTAAACCTTTTAAAGCATATTCTGAAAGAGATCCAACTATGGGTAATTCCATTTATGAATCGATTACTGCAATGCCTGAATACAGAAACTTTTCTTTTGAAGAATTAAGATTACAAGATTATATGGAAAATAGAAGATATGGTAATGGGAACTCAACTACGACCGGTGCTTTTGGTACTACCACTAACACCGCATCTACAGGATTTGGGGGTTTTGGTACGTCAAATACTAATAGTGCCACAACTAGTGGTGGGTTATTTAATCCTTCTAATAACAACAATGCTGGTAATAACCTATTTGGTGCCTCTACCAACAACACCAGTAATAATATATTTGGTTCATCTAACACTAATACTAGTAGCGGTGCATTTGGTTCTTCTTTTGGTAATAATAATTCTCCATTCGGTGCTAACAATAATAATACAAATAATAAAATATTTGGTTCAAATAATAATAACACTACAGCTGGTAATAATATATTTGGTGGTAGTAATAATAATACAAATATGTTTGGGGCAAATAATAATAATACTAATACCGGCGGTGGAATATTTGGTAACAATAGTTCACCTTTTGGCGCAAATAATAATAACAGTAACAATATTTTTGGTGCAACTAATAATACCAACAATATTTTCGGTGCAAACAATAACAGTATGAACAATAATTCTGGTAGTTTATTTAATAATAACAATGCTGCAAGTGGTAATTTATTTAATAACAATAATAATAATACTTCCACTGGTACAGGCCTTTTTAACAATAACAACAATACAAGCAATGGAGCATTTGGTAGTAATAATACGGCAAATAAGTCAGGTTTTGGTTTTGGTGCTGGATCTACTACAACTGGTACAGGATTTGGTACAAACAACTCTACTGCTGGTAATCTTTTCAATAATAATAATAATAATAATGGCTCTACTGGTGGGGGGCTTTTTGGAAACAACAATGCTACTACTGGATCTACATTTGGAAATAAACTTGCAACATCTGGTAATCTTTTTGGCAACAATAATGCCACTTCAACTTTAGGCGGTAATAGCGGCAGTAATATATTTGGAAACAATAATAATTCAACCACAGGAGGTGGTGCGTTTGGTAATAATAACACTGTATCGGCAGGTGCTGGTTTTGCACCAAAACCAGCAGGTTTATTTAGCAACCTTGGTACAAATTCTAACACAGCAGGTAGTACTTTATTTAATGCAAAACCAACTGGTGCCACCGGTAACAGTTTATTTGGTAATAACACTGCAAACAATGGTACTTCTAGTTTACTATTTAATAATAAACCTGCAGGTACACCTGGTATTTTTGGTAATAATACTGGTACAACAGGTACTTCATTTGGTAACAAACCGGCTACTTCGACTACTTCACTATTTGGTAACAACAATTCTGCTTCGACTTTTGGTACTTTATCGGGTGGCTTTGGTAATAATAATGTCAGTAATGGTGCTGCACCTGGAACTAGCAATTTTTTTGGTTCACAAGGTCAACAACAAAGTTTCAATCCTGCAAATCAAAACCCATATTCATCTGGTCCATTATTCAATAATTCAAATATCAATGTTAACCCGATTGTTTCCGCCCCACCGAAGCCAGTTGCCATTCCAGTCAAGGAAATTGAAAAGAAAAAAATCACACTTGTTGCTGCATATAGAATCACTCCTAAACCTTTATTTAATCCAACAGAGGCTGTTATTGGTAAATCATTAGGTATTGTTTCAAATTCAACCCCTTTAAAAATTACAGATTCTGCCGTTTCTAAAATTATTGAAGACTCTGGTGAAGCAAATGCACTTTCGAACCCTGAAACCGACAAATTAATTCTTTCAAATCCTTTATTTGCGCGTTCTAAAAAATTGACTAAACTATTGGTTGAAAATAACAATAAATCAAAATTACTGCCAAACAATAGTAACAATAAGGTCACTAAATCCACCGATTTAAAGTCAGATATGCCATCCCAAGTTTTAAAACCTCTTGAAGGGACTTCAACTGATGATGATTCATCTTTGGAAAAAGACACCAAACTTGAGAAAGTTGATCCAATTAAAGTATTGACTACCCCTATTGAGTCTAATTCTAATGGTACTACAACTACTGATTCTACTGAAGCAAAAGAATTCGAAATTCTTGACAAGGAAGAATCAAAACTAATCTTTCCTGAAGGTTACTACACCATTCCATCATTTGAAGAATTGTCTTCTTATCCACCTGAAAAACTCATTTCAGTTAAGGGTTTTACTGTGGGTAGAGAAGGTTATGGTTCTATTGAATTTGTTGATCCAGTTGATTTGACCACTATTTCATTAACCAGTATTGCGGATTTAATTGTTTTTGAAAAAAACGAATGTATTGTTTATCCAGATATTAAAAACAAGCCAAAACTTGGTGAAGGTTTTAATGTTGCTGCGATCATTTCACTAGATGGTTGTTATCCTAGAAGCAAAGATAAGAAAGGTATCATTACTGATCCAAAGCATCCGATTGTTGCTAAACATATCGCTAAGTTAAAGGCAGTTCCAAATACTAAATATGTCGGCTATGATGCTATTAGTGGTACATGGAAATTCCAAGTTGAACATTTCTAAATTTTAGATGAATGAGTATATAATTTATGTAATTAAAATTCTGTATAACTTATCCCTATATAAAAATGAATACTTATAAATAATCAAAATAGTGAAAATAGTCGGTAGTCGGTAGTCGGTAATCGGGGTTGTCTGTACATAGCTTCCTAGGTGCCTGCCCACACAAACTCAAAACGCGGCACTCTCATCTCTCAGTTTGTAAACAAACAAAACGCAAAGTTGAGTTTATCTTTGTTCTTTAGGCTTTCATTTTAATTTGCTCTTCTTTAATCATCCGGTTACCTAATAACATAAAATGCAACAACAATGGATAAAAATAAACCCGCAGAAGAAGTTAACCCAGTTGATAAACCTAATGAACTTGAAGATAAAACCAAACCATCAAGGTTATCACTTCCTTTGAATCCACCTATAAAAGGGAAGGCTACAAAATCCATAAATCGTAGGCATACTCTAGTTCCAAGCAGAAGTATTCTTAAAGGCAATTTAGAGGGAAGTAACACAGTTACTTTAATTTCTGACAATATATTAAAAGAACATAGGCGAGTTTCATTTGCTCCAGAAGTTACACTCCATAAAATCGATTATTCACGTTCAAATGAGGAGAGAAGACAACGAAAGAGGAATTCGTTATTAGGACAGATACAACCAAATCCAAAGAAATTGAACACCACTCAATATTTATGGAAATCTTATCAATCAGTCACTGGTTCAGATAAAAATGATGAAAATTTAAATATTAGTCAACCGGATGCTGTTAAGCAGTACACTTTAGAAACTTCAAACCAATTTATTATTGATGAAGATTCAACCACCCAAACGATGGAAATGAGTGTTGAACTAACCCAAGAAATTTTGAAGCAGCAGCAACAAATGAAAGAGCAAACCAAAGAAATCAAGGAAAATATACCTTATGAAAGTCAAAATAGTCTCAAAGATATTTTTGATGAAGTTGAACGGGAAACTAATTATGTTGCTGGTGACCAAAATGATGAAGAAGCAGGTATGGAGTTAACGGAAACTTTTAATAAAATACCTAAGGTTCAAGATTCAAATAATTTAGCAGATGTTTCTATGAACCTAACCGAACCAATAAATTACAAACAAGCTTCACAATCGCAAGATCTAATGTTATCTATGAATGATAAATTGGTGAAGTCAGATGATGATGATGCTGGTGACATGGAATTTACACAACCTTTTTTGAAGCCAAATGGTATTGATGAAATGAAGTCAGGTGTAGACCAAAATCTTGAACAGTCTGAATTGTCTCAGATGGAATTGACACAGCCAATGCCTACACAAATTAACGGAAAGGATGGTAAAGTTGTCTTTAACACAGAAGTCTCAAAAGTACAGGATGATGAGCCGATGGAACTAACGCAACCTGTAACACAAAGCCAATCCCTAGTTGAATTAGAAAATGAACCATTTGAAGAATATCAGCAATTAAGCGTTGTAACGGAAACATCAGCTCCGCCTACAATGGATGCCCCAAATTCATTCTCTTTTGAACAAATATTGACGGAAAATAAAAATATATTAACCAACTCTTCTTCTCAAGAGCTTACCCCAGACGAAGAAATTATGAACAAATCAAATGAATCTAGTCTCAATCCCCATCATCATGAAAAAGAAAATGAGAAAAAATCAAGTATTAATTCTATGCACGATGAAAGAGAGTTAACTAGTGATATGGAAACTTCTTTAATAGGAACAGAAATGGTTCCATTGGCTGAAGTAACCACCGATTTTACCGAAAATCTTGAAGAATATGATTCCGATAATTCCTTAGATGATGATAACCATGTCAATATTCCCCTCGATGTTTTTCTTAATGATGTGAACGTTCAATTTTATGATAACATTGGGCCATCAGAAGCTGAGGTAAAAGAAACATTAAGTTTTCATCCTGACACAAAGTCTTCTCCTACCTCAGATGTAACGCCAGAGACATCATCATCCAGTTCTTTAAATTCTACACCATCAACTGTTAGTTCATCTAAACGCTTCAATCTGGTTGATTACATAGACGCATGTACAAATATACCGTATTATCATTACCTCATTCATTTAATAAATCAATACAAATCATCTATTCAATCTATTTCTACGATGGTCAATACCTTTTCGAATGATGTTTTGGAATCAAATCCAACTGCAATTAGAGAATATTATCAACAAGCCTCTGAAGTTAAAGCAGATTTACGCACAAACTATCAAGCCATTGCAACTTTCACTAGGAAACAGGCTAAATGTCAAAATATGAGGTTTGTTTCTGGTCTTTTAGAACAATTAATGTTATCTTATGAACGAGCTAATCAGCTACTAGAAGAAGAATTGAGTAAAGCGCTTGAATGGAGAAGGGGTATTTTAATTGAAAGACAAAAAATGATTGAAAGAAAAGTGCAATTGAATCAATATATTCAAAAACTAGATACTTTGAAGGATAATTGGAAAACTATCAATGTGGAAAACATTATAAAATCTAATGAAGCATTAAAAGATCATAGGATTAAAAAAATAGAAATAAAAGAGAATATATCAGAAATATCAAAGACTGTAAGCAGCAAGACCAAGAGTATCAATGCTAAAAAAGCAAAGAAGGAATTGTTATTGAAACAATTGGAAGAACTGAAAAAAAAAGTTGGAAATTCAGTTGTACCAACAGAAAGAGATCGGATCGTTTTAAAATCACGCCTGTCGGAACTTGAAAAGTTGAAGTGTGTTAAATTCATAGCCGCAGCTGATATAACATTACTAATATCAAACCGGCTTCAAGTAGTTTTTCACAAAAAATCCGATAATATTTACGATGCTAAATTAAGTATTAATGATATTCAAGCTTTTGAGCCATTCACCCAATTGGCTAATGAATTTATTAAAAAACATGAAAAAGTTGCACAACCCCTGAAACCAATTCAATTTATTAGAAGTTTGGTCATGTCGTGGAGCCAATTCACTCAACTTTGGAAAGATATGCTTATTGTTCATTTATTGTGTTCTGGAGAGGTTAATAGTACACATTTTAAATTCAATTTTTCATTTATCAACTCCCCGAAGGAATTACATCAGAATACAGTGTTGATCGAAGGTAAGCTGGATGATATATTAGAACCGAATACAGATGTTATTGTTACGCTGAGAAAGGAAGATTTATTTGATAATTCGGAAAAAGTAAATGGGGTTAGTGTTCTTGAACATTTAAAACTGGCGTTTAATAACAAAAACAGTATCATCAATAGATTGGTAATAAAATAAACTTTTTGTACTGTTGTCTATAATTACATTAATTGTGTATTTCTCCCTCTTAGTAAAGTTTTGATACTGAAAAAGTTAATCACATTGAATAAGCTCACCCTTCTTGTACTTATTCATTATGCTTCCAACTATTGTTGGGTTGAAATTGTACAGGCAAAATTCTTTGAGTATTTGTTTTTCCGCTGGGAATTTGTTTAATAAACATTTCTGAATAATTGATACTGGTATAGAAGTCGCCAAAGTATTACCAATGATATTCCAATGACCATTATGAACCTTTCTTTCAAGCGACATGTCACATTCAGGAGAATGTAAACCATCATTATTTAATATAACCACATTATGCAGCAAATCAAATAAAACATAATCTTGTTTTTTCCGCATTTCTTCGATCTTGATTTGTTTACTTCCTGAGCAACATGACCAAGTGAATTATTCTCATCACCATTTGCAGTATTTCATTGAGCTTCATTCCTCTCATGAAAGGATATATCATTTTGAACTGAGGCACTGTAAAAATTTCACATTGGTTATTAATCATTTTTTCTTCTATATGTTTAGCAATATGATACCAGTGAATTAGTTGTGTTGAGCTGGTGGGCGCCGAGTTGTTGTAGGCCTTTGGATGTTTTCACATTTCATTTATTGAGTTGGTCTTGGTAACATCTTCTGATATTGTATTTGTTAATGTTGTATGTCCAAAAACAAGCGGTATCTTTTTACCAATGGAGAATTTTACATCAAGAAATAATCTGTAAGCACGATAGTCAAAACCTGGAACTGGGGTCTTGGGTTGCCAATGACATGAGCCTATTACCAGACATCTATCGTTTTTTGTATCAAAGGTCTCAAGTTGTAAAAAGGATATTACCTTTGTCGTAATTGGGTAAAATGATATGGAAATATCGTACTTGCCTGATTATATCAAATTTACACAGTAGATACTGGTGAATGGAAATATAATAATGAAGGTGTAGTTAATGATTGTGTTGTTTGAATCAGGTTAATCTGAACTTATTGGATTAACCAATTTGTGAAAGGTTTACATGTACTCAAGGTTATTGAGTACTAGATTATATATATGAAACATAATTTCCTCTTTCTTAATAGTTGTTTTATTTTAAAAGTCTGTAGCATTTTATATACTTTCATTTAACACACAAAAAAGTACCTTCCAAATAGATACTGCTAATAGGATGATCAACTTACAACACCTGTTGCCCTTTGTCTAGATGATACTCTTGACAACAATGGAAAAGGTTTATATTTTTTGAATAAATCTTTCTGTTCTAATCTCGTATTCTTGGATTTTTCTTTCGAAGAGTTTCTTTTCCTTCACATATCTTTCTCAATAATCTCTTCGATGAATTTTGTAACTAATGACAACGCTTTTTCTGTCATCTGCATTCTCTAAATTCATACACTAATTTCTATAGTCAAGATCGGGATCATTCGAATCACCGCCAAGTTTAAGAAACATTTGATATCTTTCCTCATCAATTGTTCCTTCAACGAAGTTTTTGAAGTTTTCAATAAACGGTTCTTGGTCTTCGTTGATTATTTTACGGTTGCAAACCAGACGGGCGTAAATAATCGCTTGCTTTTCCTGTTCTGTAATACTTGGTGAAAAAGAGGGAGTCATACAAATATATTATTGTCTCAATGAGTTGACCTTGTTTTGCGTTGTTAGCTGTGCATATATGTTGATGTGCCAACCAGAAAAATAAATAACTTATCTGCCTCAAATCCCAAAGCCAAAATTAGTAATAATTATGTAGTATCATGTATCTGTAAGAAACATAATGCAGGCTGCACGTTGGTGAAGAACCAGTCAGATCCTGTAAGACTTTCTGTAGAGACGGCTACTGGATAGATCATGTAGGGCTTAAGGGTCATTGGAAACTGCCAAATAGGTTTAAGGGAAAACGCCTCAATAGGAGAGCGCCCCAGCCCCCCACTCTCTCCCCAAGGAAAGATTCGCATTTATAAACACGCGCGAATAAACAAACTGTTGCATTAAAGATTAGGGAAATCAAGAGGTATTCCACCCTGCTCTCCCCACACACACACACACACACACACACATTAATCATCTTTGGTCATAAATGCCCCAAATTTATAAAAAACTAATGAAGACTGACCCAATTTCTAATAATATTAAAAGTAAAATGTGCTATTCAAGCCTTGAATTGTATTTACATATCAAAAAAAAAACATATAAAGTTTTTTTTATCAGACCTCAAACCTGATGTTTTCTGGTTATAAATAAGTTCTGAGGCAAATAAATTATCAAACCCTAATTTGTTCTTTATTAATATTCTTAGCTACTAATTTAAATATTAAACATAATCGTATTTATTATGTTTTAACAAATAAAACAATCAGGTATTTATATCAACATGGTTTGGATGAAATCTCTTTTCAAATTTCAACACGACATATTTTCTGTTGTATATATTTCGCTTTACCTTCCTAACACGGCAAGGGTGAAAGATCTGTAGAAATAGAATAGGAGATTTATAACATCCAAATTCGATTTGTTTCTCCTACATAAAATTATAAAAGGCTCAAAAGCAGAATATAAAGTATAGATCGTTCTTAACAAATTATTCCAGATAACTACTTTCGCAATCAAAATTAATTATTAAATTGTTATAGCAGTATTATTGATCACATGCATCATCATCATCGTCTATTTTTAACAGTGCAATTTCATCCTCAACAGCACCAGAATCTGAGATCACATAACTTGACACAGATTCATCATTAATATCTTGGTCATTCATATCCAAAGTATTCTGTTGAGATTCAAAAATATTAGCTGGAACATCAACAATAGTTGGTGTTGTAGCATTCATTATATTCTCTGTTGAAATGTATCTTTTGACAACTTTCGGTCTAGAATTAATGGGTGTTGTTGGTTTGTTGTTGTCTGGTAATACCTTTTTTGCCTTTGGTTTACCGAAACTTATGAATAATTCTTCTTCACTTTCATCACTCCCACTTTCATTACTACTTTTACTTGAATCATCAAATTTATGCACCAAATTTAACCTCGTACCATAAATCGCACTTCTAGTTGGCAATATATTATCTTCTTGAGAGACACAATTTCCGGTACTAGGTGAAACCAGTGGAACCAATGAGATTGGCTTAGATTCGGCTGAATTTACTATTGATGGATTAATCGCATTAACCTTTTCATTGTTAGCGCTTGACAAAACAACTTTATTATTTCTTTTAAATTTTGAAAATTCAATTGGTTTTTCTTCTTCTTCACCGTTGTCACTAGAATCTGAATCAATCATGCTTGCAAAAATAGCCTTTTTGCTGCTTCCTCTTTGGGAACCGTTTTTATTTGTAGGTGAATAAGAGGTTACAATACTACTTGAACCTATATTGCTTAACATTGGATTAGCCGGTAATCCCATAGGTACTTGCTTTTGACTTCTTAATGTGTTGCTATTATTATTTGGACTATGAATATTTGTTGAAGAATGGGCTGGCGATACTCTTTTGGAAATTCCTCTTAAACTATTCAAATTGTTTTGTATAGCAGCAGGAAGCATAAAAGTTCCAGTTGTAGTCGGGCTACTTGATGGCTTTCTAGCCATAGAAAGACATTCCCGAGTATCTACAGAATGCAAGTTACCAGGATTCGAATTAGAAGGAATCAAGTTGGGTGAAGCTTTATTGCTCATATAATTTGACGGAACTCTACCATTATTGACTCTTCCAGTATAACTTCCAAATCCATTATAGGCAGCAGAACCAGCATTAGTGGTTGGTTGAATAAATTTGGAATATGAATCATCGTAGAAACTATCAAGAGAAGCAAAACTTGGGTTCACACTTAAATTGACAGAGTTTGAATCAGATTTTTTTTCATCATGCCGAGCCAATATTCTACGATAATCAAATTGATCCGGTTCCTCCACCTCCTCATCATCAAATTCACCATTATTATGGTCTGCATTTTCATACGATCCACAAGACGAACTGGACTCGTCGCAACTTGAATTATCTGTATCAACTGTATTAATAAGAGGAGAAGGACCACTAATCATGTCCATTGGTTCGTGGCTAACAATATTTGTTTGGCTCAATCCACGCGTCCTTAATTTACCGACTGCAGTGGCAGTTGATAGGCCAGTTGTAAATTTTGATAATGATTTTCGAGGAGTTGTGATATCCTTATCTAATAACGACAATGAAACTTGTGAATTATCAATAAAACCATCAATCGTATTATTATTTATTGTGGCATTATCATCATTTTCTTCAGACAAAATATAACTACAATCATTTTTGAGGCCTGCCATAGAATAACTTTTCAATAATGAAACACTGTTACTATGCTTGTTGTTATTCAATGTTTTAATACTAGAAGTACTATCTGGATATTGTCTTCTACCAAATGCTTGAGATATTTTTTTCTTAATTCTGTTACCTAAGCCAACAACTGCATCATCCATTTCTTCATTACTGACGTCAATTTTTTTCTTTTGTGATATTTTAGAATAGTCATCTGCCCATGTTTTATCTTGCAAATCATTTATAACAAAAGAATGCCTTTTAATATCATCAATTTCAATTCTAGTTTTCGGATTTTTATCTAATAATTTTAATAGTAAATCTTGACAGACTTCAGAATCTTCATTTGACAAAGCTTTAGCTACACGCCAGCGTGTCATGTCAGGGAATTTAACTTTATCATGACAAATATTTTGAAACAGTTGATATTCAGAATCGGCATGAAATGGTAGACAACCAAAGATTAAACAATACAAGGTAACACCAAGTGCCCAGATATCGATTTTATAATTAAAATTTGAATCTGACTTACATTCTGTACCACATAACTCTGGTGCTAAAAATGCAGGTGTTCCAGCCGTTTTAGCTAATTCTATTTCATCTTGATTCTCTCCATCCAAATTAGTGGCAAAAGAAACACCAAAATCTGAAATTTTAACAACTCCATCATGACTTACCAATAAATTTGATGGCTTTATATCTCTGTGAATAATACCTTGATAATGTAAATATTCTAGACCACTCAAAACATCTCTAAATATATTTTTGGTCTGATTCAATGTTAGCAGAGGTTCTGAAACACAATCTTTTAAAGTGATATCACCACTGACATCACTAATACTTCTATCCTCTTCAGTTAACTTAGCAAATACTTCTTCTGGCGATAATTGCCATTTTATTTCACCCTTTTCAAGGTATTCTAAAACTAAATAAATTTTCCTTGAATTTTCTGCATCTAGGACTTCAATTAATTTAACAACGTGAGGGTGATCACATTTCTTCATTATTGCGATTTCTCTACGAATTTTATCTTCTTGAGTTTGTACTTTGCCACCACGTGAAAGTCTGCTTAACATTAGAGCGGGTCTACCAGTTCTATCGACAATTTTGATTGCAACCTTTTTTCCGGTAGCTATATCCTTTGCCAGTTTAACCTTACCATGTTGACCAGAACCTAAATCTTTCAATATTTCATATGTATTCAAAACACGTTTGCGAGTAACAGGATCATACTCTACATGGACATAATGAGTTTCTTTAACTTTTGAAGTACTTTTATTGTCAGATGAATCATTAATATTACAAGAAAAATGACATATAGTTTGACTTGTATTCGAATTTATAGAGGTATTTGAAGGATTTGCATTCATCATTATCACATTATTATTATTAGAATTCGGACTATTGTTATTATTGTTTGTCCAAAATAAAAAACTTTTTCTTTTTGAAGGGGCAACTCTCGAACCATTATTACGCACAATGCTATTTAAAGAAGCAAATGAACTATTTCTTGATGTTATTGGGGAAGGATTTGTAGATTCACTACTTTGAGAACTTGATTGAATCACTACTTGATTTGGATGAATTGAAGAAGTATCTATACTTCGACGGGTTGAGAATAGAAAATCTGAAACTTTGTGGGCCAGGTCTGTTAGCTTTGAATTCGAAGTTGATGCAGGTAATCGTTTCTGTTGTGTCAGATCATTATTATGATGGTTCACCGAGAAAGATGATATTTCTGTTGGCTTAAACTTCGTAAAGTTATTGTTATTATTAAACAGATCTTGGCTGCTATACGAATTTTGAGAAGGAAAAATTTGTTTTGAATCATATTCTGTATCGGAATCGGATAATGTTGATATTATAGGATTTGGTGAAGCAGATACAGTTGAAGTTGAATTTGAATTTGAATTTGATGTTGATTCAGATGTTGAAATCAATTGTGAAGAAGCATTTATATTTGTGGTCGTTGTTGTTGCTGGATCGATATTTGACTTAGAATGCACTAAAGTTACAGGATTTGTCGAAGTTGAATTTGAAACTTGTGGATTCGCAGAACGCATTTGAAGCTGATGTTGACTATCCCTTTGATGAAGCTGTGAATTCATTATTGCCGAATGAATTGTTTTTTTTTGTTGAAAATTGAATATGTCCAGTGGGATTAGACACTAAGAAAGGTCAAAAGATTTTGTATAGTATGTCGATATATTATTTATTACCAAAAAGAACAGATATGAGTAAACACCTAAAGGTAGGGAACATAGACATGGGTCATGGGTCATGGGGACCACTGGATAGTGGATGTCCAGAACTCAAAACATTTAGTCTGTCGCCTGTCGCCTAACGCAGGATTTTCCACCTTCCACTTCGTATACATTGTACTTCCCCGCTGCGGGGCCTCCCTGTCCGCTTACGTCAGCCGTCAGCCGTCAGCCGTCAACCAGTTCATGGAGTTTAAAGTTTAGAGTTTAGTCTTTCACTTATTACACTTATTTACAGGCTTTACACAGGTCATATCGGTCATATATATAGATCTACTCGATAGGATAGTACTTGTTACCAGCAGCGTCGTATGCAACCTTTCTGTCCTTTCTGTTGTCTCTGAACACTTTACCGTATCTGTAACCAACTTTACCAGCTTTGACAGGGGTGAATTTAAAAGCATACTTATCACCTTCATACATTGGAGCAATGAATGATCCATCGTTTCTGTTCTTTGTAGTAGCCTCATGATGTGACGAATGCTCACCACCTTCAGATAACCTTTCCAAGGTAACAGCTGCAGGTTCCAAATTGAATTCTTTGGCAGCATCAACAGGTCCAAATGGTTCAGATTCTGCAATAGTTAAGAAACGTGATTGTAATGTTTCTTTTGGAATTGGAATTTCAGTCAAGTTTTCGGCATTCTTATCTGGATTGTATAATGGGAACATTTTATATAAGGTATTTGAAAATCTTTTCAAATCACCCTTTATGAATCCCTTTTGTTCCCAATCTTCTTCAATTTCACGCAATTTTAAAATGGCTTCAATTCTTTGAATTTTCAATCCGTATTTTAATGCAACTTGTTGTGACGGAACCTTGTTTAATAGAATATCATTAACAATTTGAATCTTGGTTTCTTTACTTACTTGTAAATTGGTGAAACATGATGCGTTTAATGGGAATGGCTGCAGTGCATGTCTATTTCTACCTCTATTTGAATCTTCATCTGCATCGTCATTAACATCAAATTCACTAAGTGGTTCTAAAAGGGTATTACCTCTTTCATTTCTTGGATCAAGATAATTGGTAGTATGATTAATTTTTGGATATGAATATTTGTTTAAATAATATTCACCTTTATAATTCTTAGGTCCTAAAAATTCATCCATCAAACGTTTGAATACCGTTTGTTTACGACCTTTTCTAGCTGGCGGAATATTTCCTGCTTTTGAATAAAATGGATATGCTAATGTTCTTCTATAACGGACTTGTGACACTTGCAGTCCGGTAGCTTTCACTGTTGAGGTACTACCATCTAAAACAGCTCTTCCAAACATTTTTATTATGTGTTGTGTTCTGTTGCTTAGAATGTAAACGGCGTAGAAACCCCAAATCTTTTCACTGTTGACTATTAACAAACTTCTCCCTCAGTTGTTCAACGAGACCACCCACCACATGCTGCGGTGAAAAATTGCGTTCTAACTTCTTCTTCTAACTTGAATTTTGCGCAGCTTGCCTCAAAATTCAACACCAGAATCGGCGCGTCGGTTACACTTTTTTCTGCTTGTCGCGTTACAGGTACAATGTACATTATATCATCTACATGCTGTGCTGAAGTTTTCACTACTTTAAATAATCTTTGACTTTGCCAACCTTCAAACCAAGAAAAGTTTTTTAAATGAAAACAAAAGTATTTTTACGATGTCTTTGATAATGATAAATTTTTTTAAGTAACTAATATAACTATAACTATAACTATAACTGGAGAAAAGGAACTATAAAATAGATAATAAAAATGCTAGGAAAAAGAACGTCAGAAGGGACTAAAAAGCTAATATACAACGAGAATAGATATGCAATGTGAAAAGATATATGATCTTGATGACTAACTCCAGAATTCAAGAGTTTAGTGAAGAAGTATTTAAAATCAAATTTAACATTCAACTAAGTCAACAATCTTTAAGTAAACTGGTTCACATTGAGATCCAATAGATTCATCGTATAAGTTGTAGAATGAACCAGAGAGACATTGGTAGAAAACAGTAGTATTACCCAATGCTAAGTTACCTTCATAGATACCCCATCCTGATGCATAGATTGCACCTGCTTGTGGTGGTGGACCATCAAATTGGAATTGTCTGTTTGCAACAATAGAACCAATTCTACCCTTAGCATCTGTTAAAACAGAACCATCTAAGGTCATTGCTAAACTATTGTTTGTTAAACAAGATTCTGGAGTTTCACCGGTTTCTGCTGGTGCAGATAAAGCTGAAGTAGATGATGCAGTGGTAGATGCTTGAACTTGACCATCACCAATTTGTGTAATGACATTAGCGGTAGTTTCAGTTGATGTAGTAGCTTGAATTTGGCCATCACCAATTTGTGTAACAACTTCAGCAGTAGTTTCAGTGGAAGTAGAGGTAGTAGCTTGAATTTGACCATCACCGATTTGAGTGACAACTTCTGCAGTAGTCTTTGAGGTGGTAGAGGTAGTAGTTGGAGTTTTAGTAGAGGTAGTAGCTTGAATTTGACCATCACCGATTTGAGTGACAACTTCTGCAGTAGTCTTTGAGGTGGTAGAGGTAGTAGTTGGAGTTTTAGTAGAGGTAGTAGCTTGAATTTGACCATCACCGATTTGAGTGACAACATCTCTTTTTGCTAAAGCAGAAGCTGAAGAGGATGTAGTTATTGGATCAATTTGAATACCAAAAGTTTGAGTGTAATCAGTAGTAATACCTGAAAGGGTAACAGTTGGAGTTAATGTGGTCCATGCTTCAGAAGGAACATAAGCCGCTAAAGATTGTGCAATTAAAGCTAAGGAAGTGATTGATAAAGTAGAAGATCTCATTTTTTTAATTTGTTTGGTTGATAGGTGTTTAAACTTGTTGGTTTGTGTGTATAGAGTTGTGTTTAATTCTTTGATGTTGAAAGAGAAGAAACAAAATATATTAAAATACGAGTTGGGAAAAAAAAAATTTGATCCTGGAGGATCAATGCTCTTTTTTATACTTTACATTTTCCTGAAAGGTTACTATTAAAAAATGCCACCCTTGGACCCACAAATAACAGATCATGTTAGTGCCATTATACTTTTTTTGCGGCACAAATCTTTACAATTCCATAAAATCCGTATAACTTGTGTGTGGAACCCCCCGATCTATTTTTGGTGCTGGTCATAGTTTAGTTATAGTGCTGGTTTAGGCTGGTCTCATTAGTGCCCACTAGGGCAAAAGCTAAACAGAGCGCGCCAGTTACTGGGAAACTCTATTATATAGAGCGCAAGGGGGCGGGTTAAAATTAAACCTAATCAGGAAGGTATCTGAATTGGGAAGTGTGATTGGCAGCGGGACTGGCGGTTCTCCGAGTTTTTCAACAGTTTTTCTCAATCATTTTCTATTTTTAACAATTTCATTTGCGCAATACCAACACTAACTTCACAGGCACTCTCACCAGCTGACAAGGTTTGCTAGCTTTAAGCCATTTTTAAAAATTTAAATACACAAAAAAACATTACAAACTATTGGTTTTTTTTAAAAAAAGATCCGAGCCCCCGGATTACAATATAGTTTAATTACATTTCAATAGAAAGTTTTGATAACCAGCACCGATCGCAGCAGATCAATGATTATCAATATTATTTAGTCATCTCCTTAAGTCTTAATCATTGCGTAGTTTTGTCAACACTTCTTCAGATTTCTGTTGCTTTTCACGAATTTGAACAGAGTCCCTATTCAACATTGCCAAAAATTCGTTTGCATATGGGGCATGTGTGGTTGAATTGTCGTTCAAAATTTTAACCACACCCAAATAGTTATGATAAATATCCCCATTATGATTTCCTAAAACAGAATTGATGAAAAAATCACTTAGTTTAAAAGAATCTGTCAAGCCAATTACTTCATCGCGTACCTTTTTCAACAAATCATAGACATATCTTTCCATGATTTCATAACTATTTTTGGAAATAACTTCATTTTGGAGAAAATAAACACCGAAAGCTTCAATGTTAGTAATAGCAAAAAGATTTGCAAGGTTTTGTAATTGTTTCTTAACACTAAGTTCTTTTACTTCATTCATTTTTATAATCCATTTGTCTAAAATATATTCCGCAGCATAAAGTTTAGATAGAACACGTTTTTCGGTTGCAATGATGTCCCAATTCTTGCCATTATCATTCAAAGCTTGAATACATTTCAAGGAAAGCCTGTAAATAATCGACTTCAAAGCTAAGTTTAGAGTGTCTAGGTCTTCCAAATCTTCCTTAGTTGAAAGAACAACACCATTCCTTTGAGCATCTTTTAAAAATGCATAACCATTACCTGATAGTTTTCCAAATTTTTCAAATGACATCACTTTTTGAATAGTTATTCTACCACTATTTTGAGCCAAAATATTATTATCACCTTCCCAAGTACATTGAACAACATGATCGGCAAACCCTTTACCAAAACCGGCATAAGCAGAATAACCATGACCACCACAGCTTTGACGACATTCGTCAATAAGATCAGCAGTCTTCCAAGTGCACGTACTTTTTAAACTTGCAGAATCCGCAAATAAACCTTTTAAACGCTCAATTGCCTTTGTCAATACATTGAAATCACCACTTTTAACACCATCGTCCAAATTTTGTAAAATTTCCTTCATGTCATTTTGAATTTGGTTGGATGCAATGCTCATTCCATAAACCCATGCTAAATAAGGTAATAAACGTTTTTGATGTAATGGATAGTTAATCAATTGATTTTCAATGGTTTCATTTTTCAATGTAAACTGTCTACGACCAACAGCGTATCTTAAAGCAATAGTAATAAATCTTTCACCGGTTCTCCAACTATCTGTAACCATAGTGACTCTTCCACCAAGTAATGCACCATATGCAAGTTGTTCTAATGGAGGTTCTTCAACATTACCTTCACGATCAACTTTAGTAAATTTACTCAACAAATACTCTCTTGGTATTTCGACACCCGAAAATTGAATCCACCCATTATCAATTCCATCACGACCCATTTTTTCACCAATATCTCCAATTGCAACACCTGGATATAAATCATGATTGGAATCTCTTAGTGGTACCACAAAAGTTTTAACACCATAATCTTTACCCTTGACAATCAATCTTGCAAACACAACAGTGTGAGTTGCACTATGTGCAGCACCTCCAATCCACCATTTAGTTGCACCGATGTGTGGAGTTGTTATGACAAATACATTCTTCTCAATGTTATATTCCGCCAATGTTTCCAAATAAGCCACGTTTGATCCATGCCCAATTTCAGTCATACTGAAACAACCATAAACATCTTTCATGTAAATTGCCCCTCTTTCAAAGGCCCAATAGTTGAATTGATCATCTGTACCATTACCTCTAATTGCATTTAAAAATAATCCTAAGTGAACACCAATTCTAGTTCCCAATTGTGGGTCAATTAGTGCAAGTAAATTTAATCTGTCTTGGAATATTTGGAAATTTGGTGAATCTTGTTCCATGTATTTGGCCAAACAGGCAATTTTAGTTGCAGTAAGTTCCCGATGTTCATCACGGGAAAGTTCATAGTACTCTGGCTTGACTTGTAAAACTGGGTCTCTTTCAATTTGTTGCATTAAACGTAGTGTGTGAATTGATGCCTCATGGGAACCTTCTAAAAAGGCATGCATCTCATTTAGTGGGAAAGTGGTTTTTAAACGTTCTTTCCATATTAATTGTTGAGGGTCAGGCTCGGTTGTCTTAGGTAGAGTAGTTAACTTCATTTTATTGAATTTTTCTAATAATAATCAAGGTTTAAAACTTTAATAATATTGTTAGACGAAAAATTTTGCTACAAGAAAGATATATACAAGTGTGCAAATCCCGTTTACAGATGGAAACGTAATAGGAAGAGCACTACTTTTATAGACAAGTTTCTGGTGTATCTTACAGAGATACAGGAAATGCAAGGACTGATGCGGACCTACAACAAACAAGGATACAAAGAAATAATGACCATAAAGAAGGATAGGCACTCTTAGGGTTTTGCGATCCCTGTTTTCCTTTTTCTTTGTCAGAGACAGATAATGGTGACCTGGGGAGAGGTCCCAGGGAACTCCGAGTGCGGGGAGCGGAGAAGATGATTTCTCCGAGTTCGGGGGAATTATCCTTTAGTTACTCACAGACTCACTCCTCATTCAGTTAACCGCAGATCACGTGCCCAGTGGGCGGCGCAGGACGAGCGACGTGGACATGGCGTCATGGCGAATATCGGGTATCGGGTTCTTTGATATCGATGGTAGATGAAACGATGTATGTAGAGCATACCGCTTCCCCTTTTCCTTTTCTTTACATCTGTTATTCTCAACCGAAATATTTTTACACACACATTTATATATATATATTATATATTACACACTCCTTTTAAATGGATACGTCACAAATTGAACAATACATTGAATTTCCAATTGATTTTAAAGGTCAAGAATTATCAGAGAAATTTTTATACGGTATAACCAGTGTTGGTACATTTATTTCATTATTATTTTCATTTTTGTTACAAGATATTACATTATTTTTGTATCCTTTTGCCTTTTTCTCAATTTTAGCTGCAATTGTCTCTATACCTTCATATTCTAAATATAACGAAAATCCAGTTAGATTTTTGAAAAGACCAGAGCCAAAACAAATTAATATCGAATTAGATCAATAGAGTAATATAAATAGGTTATTTAAGTTAAATTAAGTGATTTTGTATAGTTATTAAAATAAAAAAATAAAAAGATTTTATTATAAATGTCGTCTCTATTTTTAGGATTTGATCTATCCACTCAACAACTTAAAATTGTTTCATGTTACGAAGATCTTTCATTTCATTCTAAATTCTCTATCAATTTTGATGAATTTAGTAAAAAATATAATACAACAAAGGGTGTTATATCTAACCAAGAAACTGGTGAAGTTGTAACTCCAGTTGCTCTTTTCATTGATGCCATCCAGATATTATTGGACAGAATGAAATCTTCCAATTTCCCATTTGATAAAGTTAAAAGTATTTCGGGATCTTGCCAACAACATGGAACTATTTATTATACCTCCAAAATTTCCAAATCTCTCAAACTTTTGAATGGAAGATCTGACAATTGGGCAATGGATTTAGAAGATTCATTTTCATTTCCTAATGCATCCAATTGGCAAGACAGATCAACCATTGAAGAAGCTAAAGATTTTGAAAACGCATTAGGAAGTGCAGTTAAATTATGTCAAGTTACCGGTAGTAAGGCCCATTATAGGTTTTCAGGATTGCAAATTCGTCGTCGTGCTAAAAGTCAGTGTAAAGAATGGATGGATACAACTAACATTAGTTTAATTTCAAGTTTTCTTGATACCTTTTTAAGTGGTAAATTAAGAGGCATTGAAGTTGGTGAAGCTTGTGGGACTAATTTATTTGATATTTTGAAAAATGATTGGAATGATGAATTACTATCACTAATATTAATGAAGAATTGTAAAATTGATGGCGTTGATGAACAAGAACAATTTGAAGCAGCAAAGAAGGCACGTCTGATGTTGTCAGGAGAGGTTGTTAAGCCAGAAAATTATTCGCAGATTGCACCATATTTAATTGATAGATACGGATTCAACCAAGACTGTATTATTTGGCCCATCACAGGTGATAATCTGGCAACAATTATGTCATTACCATTGAAAAGAGATGATTTGTTAGTTTCTATGGGTACCAGTACCACAGTTTTATTATTAACGGAGAAATACGTACCTAGTGTTAATTATCATTTATTCAAACATCCAGTGTGTCCAAATATTTATATGGGGATGTTATGCTATTGTAATGGAGCATTAGCTAGAGAACAAATTAGGGAAGAAGTTAACAAGAAATATGGAACAAACGGATGGGCTAAATTTGATAAAATATTGGATACCCAATTCATCAAAGAAATTGGAAAAGAAGACAGAGAAAGTAAAGTTGGTATTTATTTTCCACTTGGAGAGATCATTCCCAATGCAAAGGCATGTAAGAGAATATTTACATATAGCCAAGATAAAGGTTTGATTGAATTGAAAGGTAAGGCAAATCAAGTTAGCGTTGAAGAAGAGAGTTTATTAATTATTGAATCGCAGGCATTATCATGTAGACTAAGAGTAAGTCCCATGTTAGGAGAAAAGAATATCGAAGGATTGGATGATCTTAAAAGGAAAGCATTAAAAGATTTATATGACATTGTTGGTGGTAGAGTTCAAGTTGATAATGTTTCATATGATAGTATGGAATTTATCAAACGGCCTAACAATGTGTACTATGTTGGAGGAAGTTCGCAGAATGAATCCATTGTTAGGGTATTCAATGATATATTGGGTTGTAAGGAAGAGGGATACAGGGTAGAAATTGGAGATGCGTGTGCGCTTGGAGGATGTTTTAGAGCTATTTGGGGGAGTACCGCTTGTAGTAATAATATTGGATTTGAGGATTGGATTAGAGAGAAATTTGATTTTGCAAATAACGTTGAAAAAATTGAACGGGATGAAGGAGAAGTTGAAAAGAGATGGAATTTATATATTAAAAAAGTTGGAGTGTTGAGTCTCTGTGAGAAAGAGCTTGTATAGATTTTTTAGTTTATGAAGCACTAGATATATAAAAATAGATCAAATGAGGAATAGATAAGAGAGAACGTACCGTCGACGTGCGCCGGATTAATAAAAAGGGGGAAATGAGAGAAAGAGAAAACCGTTAGAGTGCGTTAGAGCGAACAGGCGTGCGTGAAAGTGGGAAGGGGGTGAGAAATTGGAAATTGGAAATTAGGGGATTAAGGGATTAAGGGATTGGCTGTGGGAGGCGGGAAGAGAGATGGTTGGTGATATCTATGGTTTCTATTGGCTGCAATTCTAGGACGGGGATTACAGCAGATATATAACAGGTAGTTTATAATATTATTTATTATATAAAACAGTACAAGATTTGCATCTTTGTTCTCAAAGGGATATATATTTGTAAAATGCATAGGATGAAAATGCTGGGATTAGTAATTTAAAATCTGAACGCATAAGGCATACACACAAAAAGATAATATATTTAAAATAGACAGGATATTTGGAATATAATATGAATGAGATATAAGATATAAGATTTCATATATGTGATGATAATCGTAATCGTAATCGTAATAGTAGTAGTAGTAGTAGTAGTAGTAGTAGTAGTAGTAGTAGTAGTAGTAGTTAATAGTAAATGTTGAATATATGAGTATAATAATAGTTAATAATAGTAGATTAAAGTAAAGTATTAATGATTGAGTGATAAAATATTGTGATATTATAAGATTAAGCGGTGGCATTAGGACCTAAGGTAATCTTACCTCTCTTTGTCTTATAATCTTTGATTGCAGATTTAATTGCATCTTCTGCTAACATTGAACAATGCAATTTTACAGGGGGTAAACTTAATTCTTTTGCAATGGTTGTATTTTTAATATTGGCTGCTTCATCTAAGGTCATACCTTTAACTAATTCCGTTGCATAACTTGAACTTGCAATTGCGGAACCACATCCAAAAGTTTTAAATTTAACATCTTCAATAACACCGGTATCGTCATTAACTTTAATTTGCAATCTCATAACATCACCACATGCAGGTGCACCAACTAAACCTGTACCGACATTTTCCAGAGATTTATCCATTGTGCCGACATTACGAGGATTTTGATAATGATCGATAACTTTAGGATGATAAGCACGACGACTTTGATGTATTAATAATGATGAAGAGATGGATGGAGATGAATTTACCGCCTTGAGTACGGCAGATCTTGCAAATAGTGAACGAGCAAACATTGTTGTATTGTTAGAATCAATAAGTGTCTGTGGGTTAAGAACCAGAAGCAAAAGAAGAAAAAGAAGATGATGATGAAGAAGAAGAGAGAGAATATGAAGAAAGAGAGAGAGAGAGAGCGTCCCCGTGCGTATTTAATAATTTGGGCGATTCACGATTCATGACAAAACGCAAAATTATCAAAAAAATCTCTCACTCGGTCACAGTTCACAATCTCTATATAAATGTTTATAAATTGTATATTTTCAGTATCGCTGCCTCTAACCGTGAATCATCGAAATCCCCGGTCTCCAACACCGCGAGACGGATTTATCAGCGAATAGCAAAGCAGCGCACATAGCAAAACAGCGAAAACACCGAGAGTTGAACGTTAACGGTCAGCGCAGCGCTTCCCCGCTTTAAAGCCGATCTTCGGAGCAGACGCGGCCAGCGACGGCCAACGACGGTCAGCGACGCGTCGTCGAGGGGAGGGGCGTGAAATGGAAAATGGGGAATTCCCCATTTTTCACCGTTCACCGTTCACCGTTCACCGTTCACCGTTCACCGTTCACCGTTTGCGGTTCGCGGTTCGCGGTTCGCGGTTTGCGGTTTGAGAAGTCAAGCGTCAAGGTGAAGAAAATAGAAGATATCATCGATGACCACACACCAGCTCGCAATTCCACTATACACCACATTTTAACGCTATCCATTTAATTGACAGATAGGTTGTACCACATCAACAAGGGCAATACATAAATATAAAATCCATATATATTTATTTATTTTTATATATATACATATATATATATCTATAAACAGAAATATATTAGAACCATGTCTATAGATAACCGTCCCTTGCCTTTCCACTACCAATTTTTTGCAGGTGCAGTTGCAGGTATCTCCGAAATCCTGACAATGTATCCTTTAGATGTCGTTAAAACAAGAATCCAATTACAGGTTGGTTCAGGTTCCGCATCTGGTGCAGAATATAAAGGTGTCATTGATTGTCTAACTAAAATCGTTAAAACAGAAGGTCCTGCAACTTTATACAGAGGTATATCTGCCCCAATTTTAATGGAGGCACCAAAACGTGCAACTAAATTCGCCGCAAATGATTCTTGGGGTGCATTTTGGAAAAAAACTTTTGGTGTTGACAAATTAAATCAAAGTTTGGCAATTTTAAATGGTGCATGTGCTGGTGCAACTGAAAGTTTTATTGTTGTTCCTTTCGAATTAGTCAAAATTAGATTACAAGATAAATCAAAAGCTCATCTTTACAATGGTCCAATCGATGTCCTGGCTAAAACAGTCAAATCTGAAGGTGTTTTGGCTTTATATAATGGTTTAGAAGCAACACTGTGGAGACATATCATTTGGAATGCAGGTTATTTTGGTGTCATTTTCCAAATTCGTGATTTATTACCAGAAGCTAAAGATTCAAGTCAAAAAACTTTCAATGATTTAATCAGTGGTATGTTAGGTGGTATTATTGGTACAGCTTTGAATACTCCATTCGATGTTGTCAAATCAAGAATTCAATCTTCAACTGTCGTTGAAGGTCAAGTTAGAAAATACAATTGGGCTTGGCCTTCACTAGGTGTAGTGTTACGTGAAGAGGGTTTCTCAGCTCTTTATAAAGGATTCTTACCTAAAGTTTTAAGATTAGGTCCTGGTGGTGGTATCTTGTTGGTCGTTTATACAAATGTTATGGATTATTTCAGAGGTGTCCACTACAAAGATCAACAATAAAAATTTGTTATTATTACTATTACTATTATTATTCATCTAAATAATTATCTTTTAACCCGTTTATTTCTTTGTGTAACTTCATCCACAAATCCATTTCCCTATTTATTTATTTATTTATTTATTTATTTATTCATTCAACCCTACTATGATTTTTTGTAGCTTTAAGCTTCCCGCTTCTAGTTACTCCGGATACCAACGTACCGTATCCGTTCTCCGCATCCTTATCACTCATCACTCTTCACCCCGCGTTTCCGATATCCGGTATAATCGATACTGGGTGCTTGTTAATGGACTACGGGCTACCGATTAGCTTATAGAATTACAAATTACAAATTATTGTATGATTTTTTTTTTAGCTACAAACGACAGCCCACGGGCAGAGCAATGGTTGCAAATTTACTTTCTCTCTTCCCCACACATTTACTCCTCTTTCCACTGATTTTGTTAAAATTTAATAACATATTATTACATCAAAACTAACAATTGATATTAAATAAGATAAACAAAAATGTTAAAAATTGAGCTTAAAAACGATAACCCTTCAGTAGTCTTACAAAAAATTGGTGAAATTACATTTGAAGAAAGACCCGTTCCTCAAATTACGGATCCAAATTATGTTAAAATAGCAATAACAAATACAGGTTTATGTGGTTCAGATGTTCACTATTATGAAACGGGATCTTGTGGTTCTTTTAAAGTTACCAAACCAATGGTTTTAGGTCATGAATCTTCTGGTATAATTGTCGAAGTTGGTGATAATGTTAAAACTTTGAAAATAGGCGATAGAGTTGCATGCGAACCGGGGGTGCCTTCAAGACTTACCCATGAATATAAATCAGGGAATTATAATTTATGTCCCTATATGGCTTTTGCTGCAACTCCTCCATATGATGGTACATTGTGTAGATATTATCTTTTACCAGAAGATTTTTGTGTTAAATTACCAGATCATGTTTCTTTAGAAGAAGGTGCACTCGTCGAACCATTATCTGTTGCGGTCCATGCAAACAGATTAATTGATATTAAATTCGGTGATTCAATTGTTGTTTTCGGTGCAGGTCCAGTTGGTTTATTAGCTGCAGGCGTTGCAAAAGCATTTGGTTGTGATAAAGTTTTAATTGTTGATATAGTTGATGCAAAATTAGACTTTGCAATTAAAAATAACATGGTAACCCATTCTTTCAATTCAAAGGGCAAAAATTTCAATGATTTATTAATTAAAATCAAATCAATCTGGGGGAATGATGAATTACCAACTTGTGGTATTGATGCAACAGGTAATAAGTTCTGTATTAATATGTGTATTAGATCGTTGGGTAAAAAAGGTAGATTTGTCCAAGTTGGTATGGGCGGTGATGAAGTTGACAATTTCCCGATTTCAAATGTCTTGGAAAGGGAGTTAACTGTTAAGGGTTCTTTCAGATATTCAGTTGATGATTATAAATATGCTGTCAAATTATTAGACGAAGGAAAAATCAATGTTAAACCTTTAATTACTCATAGATTCCCATTTGAAAAATCTATTGAAGCATATAATTTTTCTCAAACGGGTGAGAGTATTAAAATTATGATTGAAGGTCCAAAGGATCCTGCACTTGAACAATTTTTATAATTATAATTTACTAGTTCTATTATTCTTTTCTTTTTCTTTTCCAGATGGTCTTTATTTTTTAAATAAATAAAAAGGGTTAATATCAAATAATATTTTTTCGTTAAAAAGGATATATACATGAAAGTGATATCAACGTTAAATAAGTCCCATAATTAGTAGTGATAAACTTATGCATTTGCAGGAGCAGCAGAGACACTTGATGAAATTGTTTCAGCCTTATTTTGATCACCAAACAATTGATCATGTTGTTCATCATGCTTAGCTCTAAAGAAAGTATAATGTAAAACGACATCATCAATATTACGCATTGCAGGATCCCTTGCAAATTCTGGATCAATAAAGAAGAATAATGGCATATCAACCTCTTCCCCCTTAGCCAAACGTTGCTCTTCAAAACAGAAACATTGAATCTTATTAAAATATGGCGCAACGTGATCTGGTGTCACACTATAAGTCGCCATACCTGTTATATCACGATCACCAATATTTTTTGCTCTATAAAATGCCAACGCAGTTTCACCAGGAACAACCCAAACTTCTCTCTGTTCTGGTACAAACTTCCATGGTAAGGCACCACTTGTTTCAGCTGTAAATGAAATTCTTAATTTACGATCAGTTGCAACGGGTGTTAACTTATCTCTAGTAAATCTAGTAGAATCTGTGATTGGTGTACCACCCCAACCTGTACGTTGACAAATTGCACGATAGACTGGAACTGCCGCATATGATAATGCTAAAAATATCATCATCATAGATAGTGAATAATAAATTGTTGTTTGTCTTTGGTATTGATCCTTTTCATAACGGTATTCATCCCTTAATCTTTGATATTCCTTTAAAGACATCTTTGGTAAACTGCCACGTTTATCTCTTGGTGCTTCGGTCATTTGAATATTGCTGTTAGCACCTGGAACTTCGTATTTGTTATATCTACCAGCATGAAAAAATCTAATTTGTGCAGTTAAGCTTAAATGGTGTTTGGTAACATCGGGATTAAAAACTGCTGTTGTTTTTCTTGGGAAAGCACCCCCTAAAAAACGTCTTGTAAGAATAGTTTTTATCATCATGTTTTGAAACTTCTAGAATTACCTTAAATATATATATATATTTATATATGTGCCACTTGCTTTCTATTTCTTTCTTTTAGCTTCTGGCACACACTACAAGAAGGGAATAACCCCCCTTATAAGTGAGAAACTGGCCAGACCTTTTTTTTTCGAATTGTGCGACGTGCGATTAAGACGGGGTTTGCTATAGCCCAATTCGAGTGTTACGGTTTACAAGTCACGATTTACCGCTTATTGCTTACACTACTGTCTTACTTCTTACATAGCCAGTTACTTTATTTCGTGCTATTAAAACTATACGTCCGATTACTACTTGGTATACCCTTAAAAGTCTTCTTCTTGTAAAAACTGCAACAATTCTTGTTCACGCTCACGGGCCTGTGTGTCTGCATCTACATCCCGACGGTCTTCGTTCATAGGATATCTCATGGCCTTGACACTATCATTATGCAATTGCATACAAAATTTGATACGACGATCAAATTCTTCTTGTGGACCTGTAGTGCTATACACATCTGAAAATTCATCCGATTCCATGTATCCTTTGGTATGGTTGATTGATGCTTCAACAACACCGTCCTTAATAGCCTTGGCAACAATATATTCTGCTGTTAATTCGCTATCTAAATGAAGTTTGATGCAAATGTCTTTCAACGAAATTCTTTTATAAGAAAGAGAGATGATACGAATACCAGTTTTTATGACATTTTGTCTTAAACGTAAAACCAAATTGTAATTCTTGTCCTTCTTTAAGTGTGCACCAAACGACTCAAGCGCCTCATTGAAAATGGTTAAATCACCCAATCTAACTGCTTTAGTGACTTCTGAATATGGTTTTAAAGATTTTGCCAATTTTGGATCATCAAAACTAGATAATTCAGGAATTTCTCCGGTAAGTAACTGAATTAAAATCTGAAGTTTTGTCGCCGACTGTAAAAATCCTAAGGCATTCTTAGTTTGAGGACATTTTCTAATTGCTGTAATAACACATTCGTTAGCTGAACTATAATCTAATTGAATTGTTTGGATTCTAGCTAAATAATAATAATATCTTGCAACAACAGAATTAGTGGCTTCATTTGGAAACTCTGTTTTTTCAACTAAATTATACGCTTGATTGATATCATTTGTTAAAATATAGTCTCTTAACAACAAAGTAATCACTGATGCCCTAGTTTCCGTATCATGTCTTAATGTTGCAGTTCTCAATGCATTCATTAACTCAATTCTAATATTAATCAAATCCTTTGCTAATTCACTCGATCTAAAAATATAGTACCAAGTTTTGGCTTGTATATAATCTAACGTTCTTTTATTATAACTTTTCAAAGTTTGAATGACATATTTATTGAATGTATGTAACGCTTTAGTTTCTCCCAAGTCATGTAAGAATATTTGAACAAGTAAATGTATGAAAACATCAATTTCTGGCAACACATCAAATTCAGTACTATCTCCAATTATCAGAGCATCGGAATCAATTTCCATTGCATCATCAGATTTACTGATTATTACTTGTTTGCCTTCACTGAATGGTTTTAATGTAGCAAGTAATGAATCAACTGTTGGATATGATGCTGGATATACGGCATTGACCAAACAAATCAAATCATCGGCCTTGATATCTCTTCTAATACTTGTCAATTCACGGAAAACCTTTAAGATGTAACGAGGATCAAACTTGACTGTTGAACTTTTGATCAGAGATAGAAATGTGTTTAATTGGTCCACAACGGTTGTTGCAACAGGAGCTGTTTCCTCTTCGGTGGTCATTGTATTTGGATAACGTATTAGTCACTTGTCCCTGTCTCTTCACTCCTTTTTCAACCTCCCTGGTGGCAAATTGTAAGTAATCTACTTCTCAACAACAGGAAGGCGGGCAACCTCAAATTTCTCGCCACTCAGCATTGAACACACACTCGGCGATTTGCACAGAGCGCAACACGGTAGTGTACAGTGTACAGTGAACAGATGCCTGTGGCCCGTTGTAAGCCATTTGATTCATTTTATGATGGCACTTGCCTGGCGACATTTAGTAAAATGACGAGAAGAAGGGACAAACAAAAAATATCCATTTATAAAAGAGAATGAATTCCGGGCGTGGTATATCTTCGTTGAATTCGAAAGATCTGAATGAAAAGTATCAAAATCTAAGTTCTGCTGTCTTAAAATCACAAAAGGACCATTTATGGACACAACTCCAAGTGTTTCAGGCTGCATTGATATCTTTCAAAACAGAGTATGCATCTGAAATCATTCAGAATGAAGAAGTCAGAACAAATTTTGCAGAAATTTGCATTGCATTTGGGATTGATCCTTTAGTTGTCTCCTCTTCGATAACTGGTGAGAAAAATAATAACGTAGAAAGATTAAATCAATTATGTGTCAAAATGATTGATATATGTACTCAGACAAGACGAATAAATGGTGGTATAATATCAGTGTCTGATTTGATAGATCTTATCAACTCAGATACTTGGGTCAATAATGATCTACATTTAAATTTTACAGAAAAAGATATATTTCAAGCCTTAGATCATATAAAAGTATTAAGTGATGAACTACAGCTAATTAAAATTGGAAGAAGACAATATATTAAGAGCGTATCACAAGAGATTAATTTAGATGAGAAAATGATAATTGAAGCATCTGACATCATGGGGTTTGTTACAGTATCAATGTTACGGGATAATTTTAAATGGAGTAAAGTGCGATGTCAAACCGCAATTAACGAGTTGATATCTAATGGTATTTTATGGGTAGACAAGGAAGGTAGTGGGCATCGTACAAAATATTGGACAACTACATGGATAAATAAGGTGTGATATGTTGGAATACTGAATTATTAACGTAAATAACAATACACCCATTTACATCTTTCATAAAGTCTATGTTCATTATATTTTTTTTTACATAAATATATATATATATATTAATAACGTTTCTACAGGTGAATATACAAAAATCAATCACACAAATTAAAAATTAAAAGTCTATCTCACTCAGTAATAACTTTATCTGAGAAATAAAAAACAGTTTACAACTTTTACAAGTATTACAAATTTAAAATATGCCACGTTTTGCGATTGGTCTTTAAAGCTGATTCTTTTCTACCATCAGCCATCCGAGTGAACAATTCCTTTCAGTTTTCAATTTCCTGCAAGTCGTCTTGGTACTCGTCACCAAACAAGGAATCGTCGTTCACCCCATCTCCGTTTGTAGCACTATTATCAACTTCGTTGTTCGAAAAGGCACCTCTGCTGCCGGCACTGGCACAATCATCGCCTGTTCTGAACACCTTTGAAATAGTCTGAGACACTTTGATAACTTGACTGTTCATCACATGGTATATAAACACACCAAATCCAACAATACGATCAATGCTAGCATCGTACCAATAGCTCTTTCCAATAATCAAATTATCATCTCTATTTAACCGAATCTCTCCTAACCTTCTAAATCCTCCCATTCTACGAATACCTCTGTTATAGATGACAACACACGAAATGATAAATGTAGCAACAGGAATAAAAATAACCCAGAATAAACCTTGTCCATGGAGCCGGTGTCTTCTACCCCAAGAAGAGCAGTAATGTTGCTTCAATTTGTCTAAAACAAGACCTTTTTCACATGTACTCCCCTCTAACTTTCTGTATCCAGTTGGATCCCAATATTCGCTCATCAATGGATTCTTACTGCACATTTCCTTATTATCCAAACTCTTCAATCCTTTAACCAATTTACATGTGTTATCACTCATCAATTCATAGTTATAATCACATTCATAATCTTCTCTCGTACACTTACAGTTCTTGACAATCTTGTTCTCTAAATTCAATGGTACACTACCAATGAAACAATCACTATGTGACTTACGACGTAAGTATTGAACTTCATGACCAAACAAACAGGAATCTTTACTGGTCACAGGAGAGAAATACATATAATCTTCACCAATTTTATGCTTAGATTCAAATTTGCATTGTCTCTTGTAAATGTTGGTGAAATCAATAGTGATCACACTGTTACTTTCAGAATCTCCCTTAACAATCAAATTAAATATCAAACTATTATCGGATGGAGCAGTAGTGATATCTTCAACAAAATAGGAATTGTCATCAACAAACTGGTAATCAACCCATGAATTTCCATAATTAACCGAATATTTGACAATGTTGGTCCTAACTAAAGTTTCAACAATCACTAACAAAGTACCTTGATCTCCGAATTCCCAAATGTAATTACCCTTAAATAGTTCTCTCCATGTCCATCCTGCATCATCAGAAAAGTACAAACTTAGATTGGCAGTATCATCCAATGGTGCCAGTTCTAAACCAACATTGCCTAATCCAAACAGCAAACCAATAGCACTATTAGAATATGATGAATCGTGTTTAGGGTCATTTTTGTCAGTATTCAAATGTAAATGTAAACTGCATCCATAACACGGTCTAACTGAATGAGGTTCTTGAATATTCGACCATGTACCGCCATTATTGTGCGATATCTTGGTAACCAGCTTCTTGAGCTCCCCATTTTGAACATCTACTGGATTGACGACAACATTAGCAATAGACAAACCTTCTAAACTCTTAATACTTTCCAAATCAACATGGCCAATACCATTTTGATTAACATAAGCAAGTGTGGTTGAGAACAACGTACCATTAAAATTACCCTTCAACAGAGCACCATATTCATAACCTTCAACACTATTTGTGGTAACATAAAAGTAAAGTTCTTTAGTATTCACATCTAAAACCCTGTAATCAGAGATACGTCCATGATCCAAATCAAATGGGAACTTGACATCAGTGAATACAGAACCGTCAACAGAAACTACAGCCGTGAGTGAACCATCTTCTTTGACTTTAGAAACAATAAGATACTTACCAATATTCATCATTTTCAATAAACGCCCAGGAATGTTAATATTTGTAGCCCTGAATTCAACTGCATTGTCTGACTCAAGTTTGATCTCAATTAATCTAATGTCATCACTACTCTTGGTCTTTGTTGAACAAATTATGTTTTCATTGTAATCCATAAATGTAGATCCAAATAGTGTGTCCTCAAAAATACAATAGTTAGCATTGTCAGCAAGTTTGTCAAATGTTTGGCCATTATCAACAGTAATTGATGCAAAATTGTCACATTTTTCAAATAAATCATTCTCACAATTTACATGATGGTGTAAAATGTATGATTTTGGACGTGCTTTGTTGAATGAGAATGTATATTGACTATGATCTAGTTTGAAATCTGGAATCTTTTCTTTGTAAAATGTCTTACCTCTATCCAACGAACTGTGAATGATACCATCAGTCGTAATCAAATAGAGAGAGTCAGGCCAATATGGATTGGTAATAACGTCAATAATTTTTTCATCACTTTCTGAAACATAGGCGAAATTTTTACCACCATTGAAAGAAATAAACGCATCTTTGGATTCGGTAACAACTACGAGTGTTTCTTCTTGATATGATGTATATTTAAAATTCTTGTGTAAATATTGATAGTATTCAACTTTTTCATCAAACGGTGTCACGTAAACTTTCACTGAGTTCTTCTCTCTAGCATTGTTTGCAGCTTTACATTTGAATGAAAAGTTGTCCTTTGGTGGAGTATATCCACCTTGACAAGTATCGCCTGGAATCTTTCTTTTTCTTGACAACTTCACTTGTTTTTGATTAGTTTCACAATATTGTGCCAAGATATCTAAAACGGGTTGACATACACCTTCATCATCCTCTGCAAAACCAGAATTACATTCATAGTCAGCTTTCGTACATTGACATTGTTGATCGACAACTTCAATTGGTTTGTTGTTAAAACATTTTGAATCTTGTTTTCTTCTTAAAATCTTCTTAGGACGACCAAACACACACGATGCTTGATTAGTCAATGGATCAATTCTTCCATTCCAAAATTCCATATCTGCATCAGTGCAATCATGATCAAACGCATCTGAAAAATCAATAACTGTTAACACTTGGATCTGGTGTTTGGAATTGTATATATTCGTTTTCAATGTAAGTACTTTATCAATATTAGAATCACCATATGTTGTGAATGCAGAATGTGTATCTATATCAAGTTCTAATCGGGACCAGGTGCGACCCTGATCCAATGAATATAAAATGTGTTCTTTTTCGGGGTTCTTATCAGTAAAATAATCATGTTCTTCCTGTAAGATGAGAATGTTACCATCATTTGCATAAGTCACAACATATGGTTTATCTTGAATTTTAGACCATGTTGAACCACCATCTCGTGATAAAAATGTGTGTAATGAACTGTCTTTATTGGAATATAAATGCTCACCAACAGCACCTATAGCCACTAAAATACCCTGTTTATTACCGATTGTTTGTAACATTCCATTGCCTTGTCTATGCTGGATATGTAAAGCACATTTATCATCATTTGTACAATATGAGTATTCTTCACCGGTGATATTTAAATAGTTCCAAGTTATACCATCATCAAATGTGATGTGAGATTTAATCATTGGTCTACTATAGATTTCTCCAATATTCCTGTTTACATTTGAACCTATCCAAGCACCATCAAAGGTATCAAGCTTGACTAATCTGTTAGCGGCGTACATTGAAATACCTTCAATCATAGGCTTGAAATATTGACCTTCGGAGTTTGACTTGTATAATGCTTCAGAAAAGTAATACATATTATCGGCTGATTCCAGCGTGACATAATGTGAATATTCTGTGCCTGAATCCATCATGACATAAAGTGAATTTTCTGTGGCTGATATAACAGTAAAAGACTTTCCTCTTTCCATACCTTCAAAATAACATTTCTTGAAATCAATTCCATTTTTAGACGTATAAATCTTGAAAGAAGAAAATGAGTATTGATCAATACCAACTTGAACAATTATAAATGGACCTTTAACTTCGATGCTGTGGATATTTATATTCTTCAACTCGTCGTTGACAATAATGTTTGATTTGAAAAAATCATTAGAAAATATGAGGTCAGTAGATTCCTCATAGTCGAAATTTCTTGAATATCTAATACAAACAATATCCTCATCATTACCATTAGTAAAATCTGCATTTGATTTTGTAAATTTGCAATTTTCGACATTGTTTGTTAATAACTTTGGCTGAGTTTTAAATTTATCATCTGTATAAAAGGTTTGCAAAGTAATTCCGTCCTTTTCCTCGTAAAAAAAAACTTCCAATAAAATATAATTGTCATTTGCATAGTTAAGAGAAATTTCAATATTCACAATTTCTTTTTTCTTAAACTGCAGTGGCAACTCTGCGTAATCCCAAGTATCACCTGCATCAAAACTAAAAAAAAATCTTGGGGATTCGTTCAGTATAAATAAAGTATTTGGATGAGAATCAAATTGTTTGAAATCATAATGTGTGCATTTAAATGGACTAGGACAGGTGAATTCAAAATTTGGCTTACTCCAAGTTTTACCATTATCTTTTGAAAATTTTATGGATGCTTCATTAACAGCAAAAATTTTATCTGCAACATAGAAAGTTTTTAGATAACCTAATTCAAATGTTGTTGTTATCACTTGTGGTTGCCATGTATTGGGGGTGTCTGCATTTTGATTTTGAGCCAATACCGGAGTATTAGAGCAGATCAATAGTGCGAATAATACCGCAATCCCGAACAGCATTGGATGGCGTGATTGAATAATACAGTATATTTATATATACAGTGTTGGTTGTACGTTATATCCTCAAGCAAAAAAAGAAACCTCTAAAGGTTCAAAAAGAAGGAAGAACATTGAAGACGATTCAATGAAAAGATGGGATTTGATGAATAGTTCGAGGGTACATAACGTACGTAAACCTCAAACCTCAAACAGCAAAATGATTGTTTAGGACTTTTTTCAGGTGATTGGCCAATTTCTCCTAAAAATAGCATCAATAATCCGCTTACGTTAACACACGTAATGTACGTAGTGTGGGGCTTGCGCAAGACAGAAACGGATGGTTCCTTAGTCCTGGATAGCTGATGGCTATTGGATAGGGTCCGGGAGTTGGAAAAGATGATACGGAGTCTGTTGATGGTGTTAGCACAGTGGAGAAGCGGTGACACGAGCAGTTAAGTATTTCTGTTTTATTATTGATGGCTTGACTTGTAGTCCGTTTAGGAAAAATAAATCCACTGAATTCTCCGTCATCGGATAAACCTGAAACAGGAACTCACCAGTTGACCCACCAGTTGTCGCCAGTGGTCTCTGGGCCCCAGCCACTAGCCAACGTTTACTTCAGTCGTCAGGTTTGCCATACTGGTTGATTTCACCGATGAATTTCTTCCAGGTGTCAACGGACTTATTGAAATGATTTGAATTTCTTGCAGTCTGGGCGATTCAATCGGTAGGATTGACAACATGTTGGGCGCTACGGAAAAGCATAATACATAATACATTAAAAATTAAATAAGTAAACAAGTATATAAAGTAGTTTGAATGGAATGCATAAAATAGAAAAGTGTAAGCAAATACTATGTTAATGTGAAATATATTGGAAGGCAAAGGTCACAGTATTATATTGACTTTCATTCTGTATAAGGAAATCTTCATTTTTGTCTAACATATTATGATTAATATGATTCCACGTAGTGGCATCACCATATAGCATTGCCGGTGAGCTGATTCTTTGCTTTCCTTCATTATCACATCTTTTACATTTATAAGTATCATGCGTTTCACATATGGTTTTAGTATTAAATTGAAACAACTGTTTCAAGTTGTCACTGCTGAATAATCTCTCAACATCATCTGCCGAATCAACAACACACGAAGAAAGCTGTAATTTAGCACTTTGCCTTTGGAAAATCTTTTCTTCAATTGTCCCTGTGGAAATAAATCTATAAATGAAACAACTTTTCTTCTGACCATCTCTCCAAACTCTAGCCAATGCTTGCTGATCAGAAGCTGGGTTCCAATCTGGATCCATCAGTACTAATCTATTAGCCCCTATTAAATTAATACCACAACCACCTGCCTTAGAACTTAATAAAAATACAAATTCTTTACCTTCTGGATTATTAAATTTATCAACCAACTTTTGTCTTTTGTTGATGTTCATAGTACCATCTAATCTTAATGAACCAAATTTGTGCTGTCTGCATAATTTTTCAACAAGATCTAACGTTTGTGTATAATTTGAAATAACAACAATCTTATCATCTGTTTCTTTATTGATTTTGTATAAAAATCTCTCCAACATTTGAAATTTACCACTATACCATGTTTGTATTTCTCTATTCCGTCCCATACTGTTTCTCTCATCTTTATAATCGTTTGGTATTAGATTCTCACTCCCTTCTATATCTTCTGGTAATGTCAAAAGGTTAGGATGATTACAAAGCTTTTTCAACAACCCAATAGCTTTCAATGGTTGAGAGTTTTCCCCCTTAAGTAACTTTTTTATATCTGGAGAAGTAATAAAGTGATTGTATAAGTTTTTTTGCATTTCAGACAAGTCACAGAAAATAACATATTCATATTTGATTGGCAAATATTTACTTAATATATCATTTGTTCTTCTAATAATAAATTTTTGGACCAATTCTGTCAATTCCTTTAATTTTGCGTCACCTTTTTCTCTTTCTTTATCTGTTGCCAACGAGTCCCGACCTTTCAAAATATGAATTTCATAATTTTTCCTAAATTCAGCCCTATTTCCGAGCAAACCAGGGTTGGCAAAATTTAACAATGAAAAATATTCCGACAAATCGTTTTGAATTGGAGTACCTGAAAGAATAACCCTTCGTTCACAGTTTAATGAATTTAATGAATTAAAGGTTAAACTGTCACCATTTTTTAATCTGTGACCTTCATCGGCCAAAATCAATCCGACTTCACAATTATTTAACCTTTCGACATTACGCCTTAAAGTCTCATAACTAATAATTAAAACGGGACTAACAATACTATTTCCCTGTGCATCGGCCCAATTTTCAATTGCATCTCCAATATTAGACCCTTTAGTGGATTTCCCATCAATAGCTAAAGAGTTTAATGCACCTTTACCTAACCATTTATCGATTTCATTTGCCCAGTTTCTAACTAAACTTGAAGGACAAACAACAATACATTTATCAATCGTGCGTTTACCTCTAGGTCCTTGTTTTAAAAGCGTCCACATCAATGTTAAACATTGTAATGTTTTACCCAATCCCATTTCATCTGCCATGATGCATCCTTTTGCTCTCGCATCAACCAAACCCGATGTACATCTATATAAAAATCTGACACCTTCACGTTGATGTGGTCTTAGAATTTTAGACAATTTAGGGTCGATGACGACTGGAACGTTGGGAAATTTTGCCATTGGATCAATACCATCTGGAATTATTCCAAGCATTTCATTTATTGATTTTTTATTATACATTTTGAATCTTGATGCAGGGCGTTGGATCAAACTTGATTGTGTCACTTCTGGTGTGCATTCATTACTACGTTTATTGTCTTTATTTGCAATTGCTGCTGCTCTTATTGCGGCTGCAGCTTCTTCTTCTTCCTTTTTCAATTCTGGAATGACATCAATTGTTGGATCGTATAAAACTATTGCTAACTCATCGAAAGGGTCGTACAGCGGTTTTGGTGGAAAATATACTTTTTTCCTATTACCAAGAGGTGGTGGTGTTCGTGCAAGCAGAGACCAATTATCAACATCGTTTTGAGGCTTTATGGGAATAATAAATTTTTTAGCCAAAATCATTCTATTATTATCAATATTTCCTAAAACTCTTTTGGGATGAAGTGCATTTTTTCTCTTCATAAGGTTGTTGATACCATAACTGGTTTCATCAAACCAAGGAGAATCTTTATTGGAATCTCCTTTTATATTTTCACCTTCGGCGTATGACTTTGGCCCACGCAACCTTGCCTTTCGAACTGTCCTTCCATTAAGACTTGTTGCAGCCATATTATTACGCGTAGCTGGACGAGAGATTGGTGGACTAAAAGGCCTAAAAAGAATAGATGGATCGGTTTGTGTTCTCCGTCGTTTCAAACTTGGATTAACACCAGCTCCAGTTCCCAAAGCTGTCGTAACATATAACGGCTCCTTCGGTTTTGCTTTGTATTTCTTAAAATCTGTTTTAGCCATTAAAATTTGTTTTTATGTTTTATTGTGATGCGAACATAAGGGCAAGAAGGGCAAGAAGGGCAACTGCTAGTTGCATTGACAAGGAGAGACACGTAAAAGGGGATCGAGCAAAAGCACAACAACAAAACATAATTTTCATGTGAAGGGTAAACAGCAGCGAGCACAATTTGCAGTTTTAAGTTTGGAGTTTGTGTTTTCAAAATTCCAAGTTCCAAATTCCGAAAACACAAAATCACCAATGCTTTAGCGTTCAAAAAAATTGGTAAGAGTACTAGAAGTAACCTTTTACTGTTCTAACATATATATATATAATCCATCATTAGTATAACAATCTATAAAAAAAAACTACATTAGCATAATTTCCAAAATAATCGCAATAGAAACACCAACCATCCAGAGGAAAATCATGGTGCCACCAACATACTTATCACACCTCCAGCCACCGACAGGAATAAAAATAAGTAGAACAACAACCAAATTAAGTAATAAACCCAAAAGACAGAATATTATTGATGCGCTGGCAGGTATTTCAATATATTCTACTCCAACTAACAATCCCGATAATCCTAAACCCAACAAAATATTTAATAATGGGCCACCAATGCAGGCAGCAAGAGCCATCAATGGATATCCCATCTTTGTAATGACAATGCATGATATTAAATCACCAACAGAATTACCTAATGCAAAAACCGTAATACCAAGCGCAGCTTGCCTTATATGAGTAAGAGAAGATATCAAAGTTAAAATGGAAATAATTTCAGATGCGATTATGGATATCCAAGAAACGGAGGTTACAACACCCAACAGTGATATCAAACACTTTAATATCTTAGATGGCTCAGATGATCGTACCATACTATGATATGCATAATATGTTAAAGCTAGGGTTGGAATTAACATTAAAAATTTAGTGAACACTGAACTACTAGGGAACATTGCCCAGATAATAATAAATGGGCATATCAAAAGTGAGGTTAGTAATTCAAACAGTTGAGAAAGTGCAGGCTTGTAATTACCTTCATAATCTGATGTAGTGATTATCGGAATAGTATGTTTGAACAATTTAATAAATGGGAAGGCACTATAGTCAAATATTTTCTCACATAAGGACCTATTAGGTGTTTCAATGATTTCAACCTCGACTTCGCCCATGTTAATATGATCACCAGTTGCACATGGATTGTTATGATTGTCAGGATTGTCATCTCTATAATTTGTACCAAATCGGTCGATATAGAATCCCACACGTTTTTGCGATGTCAAACCGCTTAATATTGTTTCAAATTCTAAATTTCGTATCACATGGGGGTTATAATTATAACTATCTTCAAGCAAAAGGCTCTCTTCAAAGGGTAATACAAAATTGTTATCATTATATAAATTTCTAGCATGATTATCAAGTCTGATTTTACCCAATTCTTTTTTGAAATACCATTGCCACATTATTATAAGTAACACATATGCTGTATAGATGGAAACCAAAGTTAGCATTTCTATTCTGGTTAGTACACCATCTTTGACGCAGTACAATAAAATCATTGCTGAAATGATGAAAAATGATACATCTCTCAAATAAGTACCCATTCCATTTAGAGAGATCAACTTGTGCTCACGCGATGTATTTTTGTTTGAATTGTTTGATGTCAAAGAAAATGTTTCTTCATTTGTTATTGGTTCATCTGGGATTAAGTCGAATGGGTTCATGATAAATATTGTACCTATGACAACTGAATTTATGAAATACGCTGCACCTATGATCTCACCAAAGGCCAAAGAGGAATTTCCGGTTACAAACGAAGTATAAGTTGAAATTATATCAGGAGAACCATTGGCAAATGCTAGAAGTGTTAGACCGGATATATTTTCTGGTATTTTCAAGTGATTAGAAACAGCATTTAAATTAGGGACCAAACAATTTCCAGCCACTAGTCCAATGCATGAAAACATCAGCAATAAAAAAATTATAATTAAGGGCAATGCAAACCAATGTCTTACTGTGTCTGATTGAGAGAGGCAATAGTATAAATTGAAAGAGTTCAGGAATCCCGGATGGTCAGCACACTGTGCCTGCACAAACTGGCATTGCTGGCTATTCGGAAGGAGATATACCTGCTCACAGGAAAGAAGTGGTATACTTTCTGTCATATTCATGTTCAAAATATTGATCTTAAGTTCTGTACTTGATGCCAAACAAACTTATTTATTTACTTTGCAAGAGAAGAACTACGTTTCACACAGTCATAGTAGTAAGTCACAAGAGAGTTTATGGTTTCAAGTAAGAACAAGACAGCTGAGACAATAGCAGTGGAGGCCGGAGGCATACGCGATACGCGGGGACACTAGGAATTGGGGCGGAAGGCAGAGGGCTGCTGGCCAGATGCCAGATGCCTGTTGCATATGATACACTTCCTTTTTCTGTCACGTAAACCCTATCTCCGAGTTACAAGATTATCCGGCCTTTCGGAACTGATGATAAGCAGGTCTTTTCGATATTTGAAAATGACTACATACGGGAAACACAGAATATTCACTTCTCCGATAACAACAAAACCTTTGGAGATTGACGGCAATGGGAAGTTCAGGGAGAAAGATACGGGGAGAATATTCCATATGCATGGTATAAACTTTGCTTGCAATACAAAGATGCCCCAGACCCCAAAGCAAACAACCAATATGAGACCTGATGATTGTGGGTTTTTTAGTGATGCCGATACCGTTACTTTTGTTGGAAAACCGTTTCCGCTAAGTGAAGGTTATCAACATATAACTCGAATTAAACAGTGTGGATTTAATACAATTAGATTTGTGACTACATGGGAGGCCATAGAACATGAAGGTCCAGGAATTTATGACTTAGAATATGCACAGTATGTGGCGGATCTGCTCAAGATGATTGATGAAGTTGGTGGTTTATATGTTTTCATTGATCCACATCAAGATGTATGGTCAAGATTTACTGGCGGAAGTGGTGCACCTCTTTGGACGCTATATGCAGCCGGGCTAGAACCACGTAATTTTGAAGCAACTTTTGCTGCTAAATTGCATAATTTTGCCTCTGATCCATCAAAGTATACGAAAATGGTGTGGGCAACAAATTATAACCGTTTAGCTTCCGAGGTGATGTTTACAATGTTTTTCAGTGGATCAATTTTCACCCCTAAAGCCAAGATCAATGATCAAAATATTCAAGATTTTTTACAATATCATTTCATTGAAGCTTATGCTTTTCTCATGGATCATCTGAAATCACAAGTTCCCGATCTTTTCAATAAATGTCTGCTTGGAATTGAAAGTATGAATGAACCAAATAGTGGATTTTATGGATTTGGTGACTTGAACCAATTTCCTCCAGATCAACAACTCAGGCTAGACGAGTCACCCACTCCAATCCAATCACTCAGATTGGGAATGGGGATTTATGAAGAAGTTGATCTGTATTCATTAACTTTATTTGGACCTACCAAAATTGGCAAAAAATGGTGTAAACCGAAGGGTAAAGCATGGGTTTCTAAACTAGAAAATAAAGACAAGATTTATGGATTCAAAAGATCACCGGACTGGAAACTAGGAGAATGTATATTTGCACAGCATGGTGTTTGGGATGTGATATCTGGTGAATTAATATTACCCGATTATTTTAGAGTCCACCCTGAGACTGGGGAATTTCTAGATGAAGATAAATTTATTAATGGCCCATTTTTGAATTTTTGGTTAAATTTTAAGAAAAGAATGAGAGATATTGATGATGATATGTTTTTGATTATCCAACCACCTGTTCTGCAAATACCACCGGTGATAAAAAATAATGACAAATATTTGGATGATAGAATGGTCGTTGCGGTTCATTATTATGATGGGATGTCATTAATGTTTCAAAAATGGAATCGATTAATGAATGTAGATACAGTTGGAATATTGAGAGGTAAATATTTTAATCCGATATTTGGACTAGTGCTTGGAGAATCAAATATAAGAAAAAGTATCAGACAGCAATTAAAAAGTTTAGCCGATGAATGTTATCAAAACGTTGGATATAATATTCCAGTCATTTTCTCAGAAACAGGCATGCCGTTTAATATGGATAATAAAAGATCTTATGAGGATGGCAATTATGAATCACAGGAGGGGGCCAATGACGCTATCTTGTCAGCTTTGGAAAATGAACAACTGAATTTTACGTATTGGTGTTATAATCCTGACAATTGTCACGATTGGGGAGATTTGTGGAATTTAGAAGATTTCTCTATTTGGTCTAGAGATGATTTGAAGGGTCAATTCTTTTATGAAGGAAATGATTATATGGATTGGTTGAGTAACAACTGTACCAAAAGAATAGTTACTCCTAATATGAGTGGTGAACTTGAATCATTTAATTCGCAAACCTCTATCGACAAGCAGCTACTAAGAGAAACTATTCATAAATATAATAAAGGAGACCAAAGCACGTATGCAAGATCTAACAGCGGTGGTTCCACCAGTACTGGATCTAATGTTTTTGACAATATGAAAATTGATTTAACAGATGGAATTCGTGCCGCTAAGGCAATTTTAAGACCTGTTCCAATTTTGAACAATGGTGATATTGTGGTCTGTCAATTTGATATTTCTACAAAGGCATTTCATTTAGAGATTGAAAACAGCAGATATCCCATTGGTGATGATTTTGCCCCAGATATAATAATAATACCAGAATTTCATTATTGTAATAAAAACTACAGAATAAGAATTTCAAGTGGCACCTTTGAAATTAGACAAAATCCGGTTATCCAGTGGATTGAATGGGATCATTCAAGTTCAACTGATAAATTGGTTACTATGGATATTGAATTATTGTGCGATATGGAAGATGAAGTGATATTAAAAAATGGAGGATGTAGTGGGGCTTTAAAAGCTTTGGCCTGTGGATATTTATAAAGATTTTGGACAGCATACTTTTAGTATTCAATGAAATTGGAAAATTTGGTTATTTCATTATACACGGGATTATCTGCAGGCTTGGAAATTTAGGGATTTGTGTGGCATATATTTTTGCCGTTTTATTAATTTTATTGCTTTACAGATTGATTTGTTCGAATGGCGGTAATTCAAAAAACTCTAAAAAATAGGATGTGTATTTGTTTTGTAATTTGTTTTTAGTTACTTTTTATCCCATTGAAATTTTGATATTTTAAGTTTAACAGTTGGAATTTACGGATATTATAATTCAAACTTAAAAAAACACTATACTTTAGAATTCATAAAACATACATATACTGAAAAATTATATAACGTATGATTGTTAAATTGCGATATTGGTAGATATAAACTTCTAGTAAATTAATCAAAGACATTTAGGTATGCTTCAGCGACAAATCTTGCCCTTGCATTCAAGAACAATTTCATTTCACTAATTTCCTTATCAACATCCTCCATGAATTCTATAATAAAATCAACCAATTTATGTTTCATCATAACTTCTTGATGATAATTAGTTAATAAGAAACTGATGTCATAACCTTCGATGGGCACACGTCTCAAAATTAAGAAATTTTCTGCACGTTTTGTTAAGAAACGGGTAAATTTATCAACTAAAATTTCTTCAATTTCATCACTTTGTTTAATTTTAATGGAAACTCTAATAGAATTAATTGAAGGTTCAATGAAAACACGTTCTGATTCATTACGTGAAACGTATAATGGATTGAGTAAAATTTCTGTTGTACGTTTGTTTTCAATTTCGGGATAATTGTGACGTTCCACCAATTGTGAACTAAAATCTTGAAGACAGAGGGCGGAATTGAGCGAATGGCGAACTGCCGTAAGGTATGGTTTGAGTGATTGTGACATGAGTGATGAATAAAATGTGATGTTGTTGCGGTGGTAAGCTTTGGAGAGAGAAGGTTGCAGTAGGTAAGAAGGCGTAGGATGATGATGGTGATGATTTATCGGTAAGGCAGCTACATCAAAGCAAGACACAAAGACAAAGCTTTAGGCTTTAGTTGGATTGTGTATTAAGGCAGAGGGCGCGGGAGATTTGCGATTCATATGGTGTTGAAATAGGGAGAAATTCTGTGCACATGAATTCTGGGTTAATGGTGTTTAAACACTTTCGGAAATTACTGAAGTAGTGTTCGGCTTGGGGGAAGAGAGGAACCGAAGGCAAACAAGTGATGGTTTGGGAACGTGTCAAAGATCCATCCAGTGGAAGAGCATACTATTATGACGAGGGGAGTCAGGTTACCCAGTGGGAGTTCCCGGAAGAGGTGTTAATGGAGACATTAAAAAAACACGGCTGGGACAAGGCCATTGCAGATAATGAAGGGGGGCCAAATGTTTATTATTTTTCTGAAGCAGGAGAAAGTTCCTGGGATCTACCAGAAATAGTAATCTCCGAATTGCGAGAGCTTTTTGGCAGTGATTTGTCACAGGACGAAATTAATGGTGAATTGGTAACAGTGGAAGATGAACCAACTTCAAAGGATAATAATGCAGTAGTAAATAATAACGATGAAAAGGAAGGAGATTTAGAACAGAAGAAGGACTTATATGAAGAGGCAAATAAGAATCACCTTCAATTTGCCAATACCATATCCGTTCCGTTAGTCAATAAGATTATAGGCTTAGATAAACTTGAATACGAAACTCAAGATATTCAGATGGAAGTGGAAGGGAAATCCGATGATTTATTTTTACAAATGTTAACTGAAAACAAGGCTGATTTAAATTGGAGCTTCAAAGATGTTATGGAAAAATGTATCGATGATGCAAGGTATTGGAATGTTAAAGATCCAATTACTCGTTCTAAGTTATTTGAAATCTTTCTAGTTAAAAAAGCAGATGAAGATTTTGTCACCACAAAGAATAAGTTTAGAAAGGAATTTTATGATCTTTTAGTAAAACATAATGTTAAATATTATACTAGGTGGATAACTTGTGTGAAAACTATCCGAGAAGAGAAAATATACATGATATTAAGCGATCGAATTAAGTTAGATCTTTTCAATGAATATACGGGAGAATTGCGTGAAGAGAAAGAGAATGCTTTAAAAGAATTGAAGGCAAATGAATTAGCAGAACTAGAGAATGAACTTGAGAATTTGGTAACAATGTCAAGTGAATTTGCTAAGCTAGTTTCTGATTTAGAACAAAAGTATAAAAATTTAACCAAGGCAGAAATGTTATCTGCATTTGAAAAAATCATTGAGAAACGTGAGGTTGAATTTGTCAAGCTGCTAGAAGAAGAAAAGAAAAAGAATTATAGATTTGATCGAAAGACAAGAACCAATTTTAAGAAACTTTTGCATGATTTGATTGAAAATGGGGATTTTGTTCCTACTTCAAAAACGAAATGGTTTCAATTTGTGGCATTGCTTAAAAACAGAGATGAATTCAAGGAATTGTGTGGACATCATGGATCATCTGCTATTGACTATTATTGGGATATGGTAGACAATGTATATCAGTCATTGAATGAAAAAAAACATTTTGCCAAGACTCAATTGATAAATTTCAATAAGAAAATAAACGATGTCAGTGAGGGGCAATTTATTCAACTTATGAGAAAGTCCAACAAAACCGAGCTTTCTAATATTCTCGAGGATGATCTAAAGTCATTGTATATTATAATATGTCGTGAGGCTGGCATTGATCTAAGTATAGGAAATAAACGTTCAGCCGAATCAGCAAACATTAGTGCTGCTCCATCGAATGAAAAACGACAAAAAATTTTGCTACGTAAAGGTAATTATTAACATGATTATACAGTTATAATTTTTAATTTTAATATTTTACTTATTCTTGAGAAAATAAAGCAGATATAGCTAAGAATCCAAACATTGCGTATTTAAAATAAACATTTTCAGTTATTAAGATCGTAACATAACCAATTTTTGGTATATAACCTTTAACATTACCAACAATATCCTTTTCTCTGTGTAAGTATGTTTTCCCATATCCATATAATGGCAAATCATCACGTTCATTATTATCACCCTTTGTCAACAGGTATTGATCCGTTGTGTTTTTAGCGGCATCAACGACAACATGCTCACGAACAATACGATGAACAATTGGTATATCTCTTTGTGGAGCATTATAAACAACTATATCCCCAACAGAAAGTGTTTCTTCTCTATTCCATAAAAACAAAATATCACCACGCTGAAAAGCAGGTTCCATTGATCCTGATAGAACAACTACTAAAGGTGATGGTGAATTGGTTACTACTGAAAGTCCTTTCCAGATAGCAAAGGCACTTGCAATGACCATCATCATTGTAAGGGCATTATTGAGCTGCAAACGAAGAGATTTGAGATTCATTATGAATATATGGGATGTATATGAATTGTTTGTTTTATTATTCTGTGTTAGTATTAAGTTTCTTCAGAATTTACGCTTTATTCGTGTTATATATACAGGTCTGACATTTGACTGTGTAGTAAATAATTGTTATACCCGTGTCTTGTGTGTCCTCCTTGTTCAGTTGTGCACAACGGATGTGCGACAGCGCGAATGTTGTACGTGATATTGGCGGTCGCTAGAGCTTTCTGTCTTTGATGTTTAGTGTTCGGTGCATTTGGCATTTAGAGTTGAAAGTTTGGTGAATGAAGAAGGTGGAAAATGAACTTTCTTTTTGAGTAGTCTGTACTTGAAGGCAACATCAAGATATCAATTTCTAACAATGGCAGATTCAGTGATCGAAACCAGTACCGTTGTACCCGAATGCTTTATTGCATCTTTGAAAAAATGGAGTGCTAAGGTTATCGAAATAGTAAAGGACCAACGCCATGTTTTTCAAGAGAACAGCGGGAACTTTTCCTATGACCTTAAAAGGAGCATTCTTGGATGAAGTAAGAGTTTGAGAATACTGATACAGGAAGATATCTTAAGTTGTTATTTATACTACTTTGTCAGCTTCGTTATAGAGAGTAAGTCAGTACTGGAATTAACCATGGGTGGTAATTCGATCGAAAACTATGATTTTTCAACGGGTGAGGACAAATTGGATACATTTACTATCAATCTATTGCTTTAAGTATTTGATGGAAATTGATCAAATTTTACAAAGCGGCAGGTTATGATGTTGCCACTAATAAAATCATTTGTGATTACAGTGCACACAACACTACTCTACGTGGAATTTTAGACCTTACTGGTTTACCAGTAAATGGGGTTGGTTGGTTATCACTTGAGCATGGTGTATTCCTTATCAGATACTCTCTTGAATTTTACCAAGAGTACTAGCATTGAGAATCAGCGTTGAATTTTGTACCTATTTATTTACATCGAAAAGCAGTCCACCACAAACTCAAATTTATTAAAAAGATAAATATTACACCTCTGGGCTCCCAAGGCACAGCTAAACTCATCCTTTATATTTTATTGATGAATTGGTAATTAAGCTTTTCGCATTTTGTTTAAAATTATATAAAATTGTGAACTACTAATATGATAATGAATTAGATCAGTGGGTAGCTCTGGCAATTTCTCGAGCTTTGCAGGCAACTACTATAACAGCCTGAATCTCACAGCATATTTGCTTCCTTGAGCAGTTTAAACAATTTCTGATATCGTGATATCTAAGAAAGTAGAAAATACATTCGAGAGATGATTTAAAATTTAATTTAAGAAATTTAATTTGATGCCTTTACTCACATATCCTGCCTTATTTTATGATCATTTATATCAGTATTATTTTCAATATAAAGCCAAGGAATAAATACTAATATTTGAATTGCCAAGATGCACCTCGCTTTAAAGCACTACCTTATCGATTCTATCAAGGAATGGTCTAAAAAAAGTGCCAAAACTTCTGCTACACTATATAAATTTGAGAGCTATTATGGATTAAGAACTGCTCTTGAAGTATGGTCAAAAAAATTTTGAAAATCACTTTGTGGATACAACACCATCAATTAATATCCCTAATTTGGTTTGGATTATTTTCCATGAAAACTCAACAGACAACTTAACTACATATATGGCGCTAGATGTATGAATAACAACATTAATATTGAGAGAACCAAGTTAAATACAGAAGATGTAAAAAAACTTTTTTATGTCACCAGATGGGAGATTTTGAGAATACATGCAACTTGTGGTATGGAAATTTAATTCAAGAAGTTATGAAACATTACAGTGAAGATAATAAAACAATGAAAAATGTTTGCGGACTCAATGATGGTGCAAATGTTGCATGTGTTGATGTTTTTCCACTTGAACACAGCATTTTTCTTGTCAAGCATTCTTTAGAGCATCACCACGACTACAAAATACGATAGGCTCCTTCTTATATACCAAAATAAGGAAATGGAAATAACTATTATCATAATATTTTACAACCGTTAATATATTATATTCCCGGTCTGTGTATTTACTATTTATATTTCAGTATCTAATATGTTAAACTCACATTATATAACCATTTAACATAAACTTTAAAAACCTCAATGTTGAAATTGAGACTTGAGATTTGACAGGTTAAATTTGCACATATTTTCAGGAATAGGTAAACTTGAAAAAGTTACCCGGTTTGAATGCGCGATGTATACCGTCTTTATTGCGAGAGCCGATAGCCCTTCTTCAGCCGGCAGCATGCAAGACATGAAAAATGAATCTATCCATCAAGGGAGTTTGTATATGGGAAACAGCATTCCATCCTCACACAACCTGTCTTTCAACAAAACAATAAAAAATGATCTATCTAAAGACCCTTATGAAAGTCATCGACAATTCTGGTGCAGAACTTGTTGAATGCATTAAAGTTCTCAGAAAGAAACCAACCAATTGTGCCCATGTTGGAGACAAAGTTGTTGTTGTCGTTCAAGAAGCAAAGCCATTATCATCACAAATTACAGGTGCTGCCGCATCCAATAGAGTGAAAAGAGGGGATATTTGTCGTGCAGTTGTTGTGAGAACTAAATATCCAATTCAAAGGGAAGATGGTACTGTCATAAGGTTTGATGATAATGCATGTGTGTTGATTAACCAAAAAGATGAACCAATCGGAACTAGAGTCAGTAGTGTGGTTGCTAGAGAATTAAGAAAGAAAAACTTTGGTAAGGTTATTTCTCTTGCACCAAGAGTTGTTTAAGTAATTGTATTTTGAAAACGATACAGTTTTACTCCATCAGTCTGTTCATTTCTGCCAAATACGTTCACTATCATACACACATATATATATTATCTGTTTAAAATTTATATGTAAAGTTATGTAATAGATCTTGTACATAAGAAATAAGTAATATCAAACCCTTTTGTCATCTTCCAATAAAGTGGCCAGAATCTTTCTGCGTCGATCGACTGATACTTTCCCTTACATTTTGTTGAAGTAATTTTCCAAGCGAGAGTAGAATGGACAGTTAGTTAATGTACTTAGCAGATGGAACAAGGTAAAGTACTTAATAATCCCTGACAAATTCATCAGGTGCCTTGACTTCAATACATTATACACAACAATGCCTTACCAAAAAATACCAAAAGCCTTAAGTCCACTATATTTAAAGGGGTTACCAGCGTCTCGTACACTTAAACAGGCTACACATCTGGATCTAATCTCCAACTACAAAAACTCAGCATACAAGTTTTCAAATGTCGACAAGTTAGAGTTAATTTTCAAGAAACATAATGCATATGGTCACATGGGTATGCGCCAGTTTTGGAAATATAATTTGAAAACCATTTCATTCCACAACCCTGAATTACCAATCGAAGTTCAAAGAATCGAATGTGAGACAAAAGACGAACAGCTAAAATGCCCTGCTGTTATTAAAGTTACCTTGAAAGATGGAAAAATTGAAACTATTGAAGCAAAGGATAGACACAGTGACGATATAATGAACGATCTTATCAAACTTACTAATGCTGAAAAAGTAGCTGAAGAAGAAATACCTTGCGTATTAGAAAGTGTCCAGGATAAGCTGTAAGGTTTACTGCTATTTTCCTATTTGTCTTACAGCGTCTATACATCTATAGAACTCCTTGTAAATATTAAAATATCATTAAACATTAAACACACATGTTGTAGGGGAAGGGTGTACGTCTGTCTGCACCAGCCACTGAGTACTGAGGAGGAGCCAACCATTCTTACACCGCCACAAACACCGCGTTGTAAATCGTTAATTGAAAAACAAAAAACTTTTCGTTCCTCGTTCCTCTTTTCTCGTATAACCCTCGTATAGCGATCACAAATGTGCCACGCTCGTCGTATAAGTTTTCCAATCTCTCATGACTTGATTGAACAGCACTATTGTTCACATCTCTTCCAACACGACAAAAGGCAACTGGTTCCACTTTTTCAACTTTTTGGTGTTATATCTTCTTCCTTTTTCTCATTTTGGTAAGCACTTTTTTTTTTGTTCAAGGGGCCTCCTGGAAAGAGAACAAATTTGTCAATTGTCTGTTGTCCGTTCCAAACCAAAACACGCATAGGATAATCAAAAACTTTAGTGCTATTTAAACAATGTCAGTTATCAAGTCTTTGGCAAAAGATGCATATCATCTTTTGACAGTCATCTATGAATTATTTTCTTCTTTATCAACTATTCAACAAATTTTTACAATAATTGCAATTCCTTTCATTTATTCTTTGACATGGCAATTCCTTTACTCTTTACGTAAAGATCGTGCTCCTATGGCATTCTACTGGATTCCATGGGTTGGTTCAGCGGTTACATATGGTATGCAACCTTATGATTTTTTTGAAAATTGTCGTCAAAAATACGGTGACTGTTTTTCTTTCCTTTTATTAGGTAAGATCATGACCGTTTATTTGGGTCCAAAAGGTCATGAATTTGTTCTTAATGCTAAATTAAATGATGTTTCGGCTGAAGAAGCTTACACTCATTTAACTACTCCAATTTTTGGTAAGGGTGTTATTTACGATTGTCCAAATTGGAAATTAATGGAGCAAAAGAAATTTGCCAAAGTTGCATTGACCAAAGATAGCTTTATTCGTTACGTTCCTATAATTAAGGAAGAAATGACCAAATACTTCAAATCTGCTTTTAAAGGTAACTCTGGTTCTGTAGATGTTTTAAAAGCACAATCTGAAATGACTCTTTTCACCGCTTCTCGTTCTTTACTTGGTGATGACTTACGTAGCAAATTAGATGCTTCATATGCTCAAATGTATTCGGATTTGGATAAAGGTTTTACTCCACTCAACTTTGTTTTCTCTTATTTACCATTACCAAACTACTTCAAAAGAGATGCCGCTCATAATAAGATTGCACATACCTATTTGGATGTTATCACCGAAAGACGTGAATCCAGTAAGGGTGACGATAAAGATTTAGTTGACGCGTTATTAAAAAATTCTGTTTACAGAGATGGTAGTCGTATGACTGACCGTGAAATTGCCAATTTGATGATTGGTGTTCTCATGGGTGGACAACATACTTCTTCTGCAACTTCTTCGTGGTTTTTATTACATCTTGGTGAAAAACCTGAACTTCAAGAAGAATTATATCAAGAAATTAAAAGAGTTTTAGGAGACAAGCAAGAATTGGCTTATGATGATTTACAAAAGCTGGACTTAGTTAATGGTACTATTAAGGAAACTTTAAGATTGCACATGCCATTACATTCGATTTTCAGAAAGGTTACCAACAACTTACCGGTTCCAAATACTACTTACGTTGTTCCAAAAGGTGATTATGTTCTCATTTCTCCTGGTTATGCTATGATAAATGAAAGATATTTCCCAAATGCCAGTGAGTTCCAACCACACAGGTGGGACGACATAAAATCAGTTGATGGTGGTATTTCATTACCAGCAACTACTAATGGTGGTTCTGATGAACAAGTTGATTATGGTTTTGGTAAGATCTCTAAAGGTGTCTCTTCTCCATATTTACCTTTTGGAGGTGGTAGACATAGATGTATTGGTGAACCTTTTGCGTATACTCAATTGGGAACTTTGTTAGTCACCTACATTCAAAATTTCAAATGGACAAGTAAATGCCCACCTGTTGATTATACATCTATGGTCACTTTGCCAATACAGCCAGCTGTTATCAACTGGGAAAGAAGAAACAAGGAATGATTTTTGAGTTTAAATTAACGTATCAGTTAATACCATAAATTTGGTCTCATTTTATTTCTTTTTTGTACTCTTTCATTTACATGTTAGTTTATTGATAATTTTTTTCTCTTCTCTTTATTATTCTCTATTTCTACACAATTTTTGCTAAAATATTTAAATTTTTTATACAAATAATTACTTAGATGAATTAATTCTACTTTTTTGATTAACTATTCAAATACTGCATTTAGAGTTGTATTTATGCTGTGGACCTGTCATTGACAACGCTAAGCACCTTTTCAGCTCTTCTGTCTCTACGTTTTTCACTATCATCTGCCAGCACTTTCTTAATTTCTTTGGTCCATTTATTGACTATATCGGAAGCGATTTGACAACATTCTAATATACGTATTGCATCAACATTCAGCCCCCCACTTTTACTAATCTGGCATAATTCCTTATTGGAGTTTAACGTGACTGTCATACTACCCTGTGAAAGTAATTCTTCTTCAGCAGTTGCATCAACAATAATAATTTCATTTGATCCCCTTGGCGCATCTGAATCTATATCCATCTTTTCCATACCCTCATCATCACCATCACTATCACTATCTTCTTTAATATAATTTTTATGTCCAACACCGCTATTATTATTCTCACCTTTAATGTTTCTCTCTACACTTTCAGTTGAAAAAAATTGAAACGTGATACAAATAGGTATATGTAAAACACTTAATGGAACCATTTCACGTTGTTTTTCATCATACATAACTAATTCAGAGCCTTCACCGCTTCCTATAACTTCAACATCAGGTTTTCTAAAATGTAAGAGGGCAGCAATAACGGCAACACTTGCGGCGTCAACTAAATTACCATCATAATTCAAAAATCTAACATCTGCTCTAACAGCCCAACATTTTTGACCTGCAATAATACACAAAGATTCTAAGTCTAATGCATTAGATCGACGTACTGCCTTTTCGATTAATCTACTCAATAAAACTTCTGTTGCAGCTTGATCTGCAGCCAATCCCATAACAGCGCCACCACCCATCGTAACGGCACTGTCTGAATTATTATTGTTAGAATTTGGAGTCAATTTTGTTATATTTTCATTGGTACCGTCAGTGCCCGCAGAATTATTTCCATTATTCACTGAAATTGCAGTTGGTGGAACTAGTGCTGGTGCAGCAGTGGTGAAATCTGAATTACCACCGCTTGAGAATGCAGGAGAACACATTGGAGTAATTTCTGTACCTATTGCAAAGGTTCCTTCAAACGGTCTGTCTTCAAATGGCGACGTAATATGGGCCGACACTTTGCATGAGACGTACGTGTCACCCAATCTAACCTCAACATGCCCGTATTCAGACTCTGAGGCTATTGATATATCCAAAGGTCTTGGTTCAGTCAATTGTCTGAGCGACGGGCGTACTGGTGGGTTACCTGACAATAATGAATGTAGAGAAAGAATATTTGAAATCGGTAAGGTGTTATCAGTCTGCGGCATATTGTTGTATCCTTGTCCAAAAGCACTAATTATGTGATGAGACGTATTATCATGTACCCGGTGGAAAGAAGTTAAGGACGAAGAAAAAAATTTCATCAAACGTAAAACGGGTTGTTGCCAAAACGGGAAGCTCGCCAACCGCAATTACGTAAACATTGTACACTCTACATAATAATACAAACTACAAACCATGTAGATAAACACCCTATACTTCCATCCGGTATGTTATGTTTAAGTTTTTTTCTTAAAAAACATGTCTAGTTTTCCCTTTCCAACAGCAACAGGTGTTACTTTAGGGGGCTTACTCGTCTTTTTCATTGGTTTAGTTTTCTTATTTCTCTGCGCAGCTATTACTTGACTAGTTCCTTCGTGTAATTGTTGTAAACTTTCCTCAATCATATCTTGGGCACAATCTTGTTCTTTCAGTTCACTAATAAATTCTTCAAGTTTGCTAAAATCATAAGATATAGCAATATCAATATACCACTTATCAAGATAATTTTGTAAAAGAGCAACAGCCTGCTTTTGCCATAATAACAACTTAATATCATCGGGTAACCCAGTAGGATACATAGTCTCCATTCGTATTTTTAAGGAAGGAAATGAATCTTTTTGTAGAAAAATATGAACCAAATTTTCAATTTTTTGAATTATAAACTTCTTAACCTTTTCAATGGAAGGTTTGTAAAATGTTTCTATATCTTCATCATCTGACTCTATACTTGGTATGAATGAACTTTCACAAATACAATCCAGAAATGGTTTAATGTCAATGTTGTATTCTTTGACCAGTTTGAATATGAAGAGATCTTTTTGGAATATTGCGTCAGTCAGATCTTCGTAAGATAACAACCTCTTATCATTTTCGTCATTTGTACCATTTTGGACCTTTTTCTGTATTATTAGCTTGAAATAGTTTAATAATAAATATATTGGAGAAAAGGGGGTTAATATATATATTGTTGGATCCGTTCCTAATACTGTTGCTGGAATTGAATCAATAGATTCTTCTGATGTGACGTTTTTGGTTATAAATAAGCAACGATAAGGTTTCCCATCTGGTGTGTAAGCTTGGTTCTTCACATTGCTGTTCTTCCAATTAAGTTGATCCAAAACAAATAGTTCTGTTTTATTTTCAGAGTAATTGCAGACGGCAAACTCTGTTAGTTTTCCAGTTGCCGGGTGTTCATGTAGCAGCGTAGAGAATTTTCTGGGCGTGTCTGTCTTGTTTTGAGGAAGCAAAATCAGCCTAAAATCATCTTTGTGCCTGTTTTCGAGCGGGACTGTAGATATAGACATGATTGCTATTTTGCTGTATTTTATGTGGATAACAGCCTTGCTTCTGTGAAGATATCCTTCTTTTCGATTGGCTGCAATTTATGGTGACATCAAACCCCTCCCAAGTGACCTGCCCAATCTCTGCTTTGTGCTCTGTTCAGAACGGCGACACGAAAAAAAGGTTTGAAACCCGTGCACCGCACCACTCCCGTAGGTGTTAAGTGTTAAATGTTAAGTCTGGGGTCTGGAGGTGAGATGTGGATACATAAAACAGTCTCTGGATCAACAATAACAACCCATCCTCTGGTAAGATTGGCAAACCTCCGCTGAAATCTTTACAGGGGCTTCTTATTGCCATCGAGACATATTTCCTGCTAGTTAAACTCATCCTTGAACTTGACCATTGAAAAGATGCAGAACGGCGCAATGGGATACGACCAAGGCATGGGCACCACAGCAAATTATACTTTGCCTGGCATAATGCAATATTTACAATCTCAGTTCACTCAAGTTGAAAGGAATAGGCTACAAGGTGAATTAGAAAGAAGTTCTTTGAAGTTGAAAATTATAGAATTGGAAAATGAAAGAAATGCATTATACAGAAAAACGGAAAAACTTCAATTAACTGTTGATCAACTCACTCAACAATTAGATCAAATAAAATGTAATAATAATATTAATGATACTAGTTGTAGCAATGTTTCCAAAGGTATAGTTAATAATAAAGAGAATAATGCTTTTGAAGGGCAAAACTTTAAAAATGATAAGCAATCAGATACTGAAGTGGAACAAATACTAGGGAGTTTGCATTCACTTGATGCTTCTAAATTGGTGCACGCTAGAAAATTCTTAAAATCAGCCACTAATGAAATTTTATATCTTTTGAAAACACCAACTGTAGAAATTGAAAATACTTCAACTGTAGGAGGTGTGACCGGAATTAGTTCTCTTACTGGTAAGGACAATTATAACGATATGTTTTTCAATTACAACTCTCTATCAAGCTTAACCAGTGGAACAGATGCCAACAGCTTTTCTAATAATAATGGTGATGCAGACAACGATGACAACAATGATACCAGCAGCACAACCAGCTCTAATTTGATAAATAGTATTAATTTTATTTCTAATAAAGGAGAATTACAATCCCAACCACAGTCTAATAATAAAAGTGTTAAAAATAATCTAAATGATATTTTGGCAGCTCCATTTAAACCTAATGCTGATTCTAAAGTTGTTGAAAGTGATACAGAAACTATAACCGGTGATTCTTTTGGCGAAAAAGAAATAGAATCAATAGAAGAGACTAAACTACCTGCGCCAACAGATAACAAAGGAAGTGATAATGACGACAACGACGACGACGACGATGATGATGATGATGATGATGATGATGATGATTTTGATATAGATGATGACGAATTTGAAGATGATGATGATGATTCAGAAGGTGATAATGGTGATACAAATAGTAATGGTACCCCCTCTCCAATGGTTTCCACCTTGCTAAATGAAAAGGAAATTGAATCGCAACATGGAAAACAACATAAGGAGAAATTACTTCATTTGTTAAAGAAAAGTCCAAAACAATTGCACAAGGGTATTATTCCAACATTACCTATTAAAATTGACTCAGATATTACCGAGTTAGAGTTGAAAGGTGGTCGGTTATATTCATATCATGACAAATCAAATGTACTTAAAATTTATGATGATTTACTGGGAAAGGGAGATTTGATTAAAGAACTTGAACTGCCAGACGCTAACACCATAATTGATGTTATTACAGGTAAAAATATGGTTGTCATTGCTACAACAAATTCATTGATTGCTCATTCGACAAATTTAAGCGTAGAACCAATTGTTAAAGAAAATGTTTTTCCAAAAGCTATCGATTTGGATTTAAACAAAGTTCTTTTAGTTACTGATTTAAATATTGAGATATTTGAAATTGATTTTGAGAAAAAGGAATTTGTATCTTTACAAAACTTTAATTACGAATTTGAAGGTTTTTTGAAGAAAACCAAGTTTGTAAAAAATAATTCATTATTTGATATTTCAGTCTTATCATCAAATACACTCTACCTTTATGACACCAAAGATAAAGCTACAATATTAAAAGAATATAAATCACTTCCTCTTAGTGAGTATCATGAATGGCTTCTTACATCTGCATATATGATTCTCCGTTTTGATCACGGACTCTTCTTATTTGATTTCAATGAATGTTCCGAATTTAAAAAGATTTTACTACCATCATTCCCGGATTCAAAACATGCATCTAATTCAATATCTGAGGTAATACGCCCATGTTTTGATGATGATACTTTGTTCTACGTTACAAGGTGCAGCAGTTCTAATGAGAACTTGATTAAGGCATCTGGGATATATGAATTGCGTCTATTCAAAGTTGGTGAAACAGGTGATATCTCCGAAATCAAGAAAATCGTCGAACTGCCAGGTACTGGACACTGTTGTGTGGGTAAAATAGGTAATAACTTTAATATTTGTATTACTAAGGGGAATGAAGTTCAACTGCACAGCATATCTTAATAATTAGCATTAATTTATAATCATAATCAATAGCTAGTGTATAATTTTGTTGTTGGTTGTAGGTTTTAGGCCCTTGGATTTCTTATGTCCTGTCTTTGCGTTTCCAATCTGGTGATATTTTTGCAGTTAGGAAAGTTTATGTGGCTCATCGCTTATTGTTCTTTTATTCGCATGCCTAGTGTTATCTTTGGTTTCTCTTCTTTCTTCTATAATCTTTATATCCTTAGAATTGAGTTAGGTAATAAACTGTACCTACCTTAGCGTATAAGAGTGTGTACATATATTCATGAAAAATCTACTTTGGGATAAAGCATTCAGGAGGCTTCTTATACTTTTAATTTTGCTTTTGTTTGCAATGTTACTACTATACACGGACTACCTTCAAGAAGTGAACTTTTATCAAAATAAATTACAAGTAAGTGAATTTCAAGTCAATTTTGAAACTTACAAGTTATTGCAGGAATCTAGCATGCTAAATCAAATACAAGGAAAAAATATTAATATGAAATTTAACAAAAAAATGAGCAATAAAAAGGGGGGAGGCAAAAACTTATCAGTAAAAAACAACCAAAAAAATAAACAAGATAATGCCATAGTTGTTTTGAAAGATGACACAAATGAAACAAATATGGATAGTATGCAACATTTTTCCCTTGAACTGCCATTTCCTGACATTGATTTGAATAGTATAGGTCCAGTATTTTTAGAGAATGGATTGATTCATCTATACTTCGAGTATAGCTTTGACACGATCCGCTGTACTGTCGGTGGAAGAATCCCAGCAGAGAAAATTTATTTTCCAACTGCTTATTTCACAAATCCACATTTTGAAAACATTATAATTTCCTTCGGGTGGAAAGAATTTATCAGATGTTTTTCAGTTTATAGATCCACAAAATCAAATGATATTGAAATTGATAAAATGAATAAAAGTCGTAATAAATCAACTCATAATTATATCAGATGGATTGATCATCAAGTCTTAAAATCTAATATTCCTAATATTGAATTGTTTACCAATTATATTATGTTATTTGGATCAAATGGCACCAATCTCAATTTATTTCATAATCTAGAGGAGTCGATAAATGCTAGCATAGACAAAGACGATTCAAATTTATCGATCAGTAAAAAGTATAAATATTATACTTTCATTCATACACAGGTCTCTGTTTTATTCATTCTGATCTATTTAAAGCTTGTTAATTTTATTTTATTCGCTTCCACACTTTCATTTCAATTTGGTGTACATATTCCAATATATTTTTTTAATCATTTTAAATATGGCGAATTTGATGATAATTTGGCTGAAAATATAGATCTGACTGGATTTAGTGATTGGATAAAAAATAATAACGTAGTCGAAAATATATTATTGGATAATCACAAGTCTCATATAAATATTGCCGATTGTAAAAGAAATTCTAGCAATCCACATAATTCAAACTTACGCCTAAGAAAAATCTCAACAGAAAGCCCAGTAACAAGTAAACTTGATGAATGCTTCTCAAGTGGTGTTCAAGAAACGGAAAGTATAAGAATACAAGATATTTGGAGGCTTTTTGAATTCAAAGAAGAAATAAAAAAGATCCCATCGGTGACGCCTGAATTATATTCTGGGCTTTTTTCACCATATCCAATGGATAATTTCGGATATGATATCGAAAACCAAAATCAAATTAAAACAACGGAATTTAGAGAAACCGAGAGTACATTGATTAGTAAATCTAATCCAGTTCATGAATACTTAATAAATTCATCTTCATTGGACGAATTAGTAAACAAATATTATTTATTCTATTTATCAACGTGTCTTTTGCTTCTTTTTCATTTATTTATTTACGAGGTTATCAACATGATTTTATATAATATGATATCCAACATTTTTGAAGTTATTAGAACGAGTGATCCAAACCATTTAAACACCCAAAACACATCGATTTTTCAAGTTCCAAGAGTTCTTGTAAATAGTGTTTCCGGCACTAGCAGTCATAATAAAAGTATATTAACACAGGGGAATCAAATATTAGATGATTTATTGAATATTATGGGCTACCTGATGAATGTATTTTTGGCATTTATCTTTCATGGTATCTATGTTTTCTGCATATACACCTATACTATCTCAATTTATTGATTACTTATTGCTTGTGTAACTTTTTCAGATATACATCATACATTGTGAGCTGTAAGCGACGCGTCGAATCTCCAATTTCTTTTTTTGTATTTTCATTTTTCACGTATAGCGTATAAGCCTTAATTTTTAGATTTTCCTTTTTCCCACAGTAAAAAAAAGAGTGTTCAGTTTTTGATTTTTCAAAGTTGTTAATAGTGAGCGTGGAATAATTTCTTTTCTTTGTGATAATCCAAGAGGTTTCACACTTCCACTTTTGATTTGAGGATTAACACTTGTTACCATTTGCTGTTATCTTTTTTATTCTAGAAGAAGTAACAGGGAACAATGATTTTTGGTAAACTATCACATGCTTTGAACCTGAAGTCTCTTGCTTCAACTGCAAGCCGTACTTCATTTTACTCTCAACCTGTTTTAACATACAAACGTAATTTCCATATTTCTTCAAAGTTAAACACTTATGAAGAGGAAAAGGTTATTATTGATGAACTATCAGCTCAGCTTAATGATACCGACGTTTCAAGACTTGGTCGTATGAGAAATATTGGTATTTCTGCACATATTGATTCAGGTAAAACTACATTTACTGAAAGAGTTTTATTTTATACTGGTAGAATCAAAGCCATCCATGATGTTAGAGGAAGAGATGGTGTTGGTGCAAAGATGGATCATATGGATCTAGAAAGAGAAAAGGGTATTACTATTCAATCCGCAGCTACTTACTGTTCATGGGATAGAACTCCAGAAAAGTCATTTCACTTCAATTTAATTGATACCCCAGGACATATTGATTTCACCATCGAAGTTGAAAGAGCTTTAAGAGTTTTGGACGGTGCTGTTTTAGTTGTTTGTGCTGTTTCCGGTGTTCAATCTCAAACTGTTACCGTTGATCGCCAAATGAAGAGATATAATGTTCCAAGAATTACTTTTATTAATAAAATGGATAGAATGGGTGCAAATCCATGGAAGGCTATTGAACAAATCAGAAGTAAACTTAAGATTCCAGCTGCTGCCGTGCAAGTTCCAATTGGTTCCGAAAAGGATTTAATTGGTGCTGTTGATATCATTCATAACAAGACAATCTATTATGAAGGTTCCCAAGGTGAAAAATTAAGAATTACTGATGAAATTCCAGAAGATTTGAAAGATTTAGTTGTAGAAAAGAGAGCTGAATTAATTGAAACTTTAGCAGACGTTGATGACGAAATTGCCGAATGTTTCATTGAAGAGACTGAACCAACTACCGAACAAATTCAAGGTGCTATTAGAAGAGCTACAATTGCAAGAAAATTCACTCCCGTTTTCATGGGTTCTGCATTGGCAAATAAGGGTATCCAACCTGTTTTAGATGGTGTTTGTGACTACTTACCAGACCCAAGTGAAATTTTAAATAATGCATTAGATTTAGCAAATAATGAAGAAACTGTTAACTTAGTTCCAGCATCAACTTCCCCAGCTGTTGCCCTTGCATTCAAATTAGAAGAAGGTAAGTATGGTCAATTAACTTATTTACGTGTCTATCAAGGTAAGTTAAGAAAAGGTTCAATGATCACGCATGTTAAAACTGGTAAGAAGGTTAAGTTAGCTAGATTGGTTCGTATGCATTCTGAAGAAATGGAAGACGTTGATGAAATTCATGCTGGTGAAATTTGTGCAACTTTCGGTATTGATTGTGCATCTGGTGATACCTTTACTGATGGTTCTGTTGATTATTCCATGAGTTCGATGTTTGTTCCTGATGCCGTTGTCTCATTATCCATTATGCCGAAGACTAAAGATGCTGCTAATTTTTCCAAGGCTGTTAATAGATTCCAAAAGGAGGATCCAACATTCAGAGTTCATTTTGATAAAGATTCCAAGGAAACTATCATTTCAGGTATGGGTGAATTACATTTAGAAATCTATGTTGAAAGAATGAAGAGAGAATACAATGTTGAATGTACCGTTGGTAGACCAAGAGTTGCATATAGAGAATCTATTTTAGCATCATCTCCATTTGATTATACTCACAAGAAACAATCTGGTGGTGCTGGTCAATTTGCTAAAGTCATGGGTAAAATGGAAGCTACTCAATTGACAGATCCTGAAGAAATTGGTGCAACATTAGGTGATGACATTAAATTCCGTAATCATTTCCAAACTAAGGTTGTTGGTGGTAAGATTTCTGAAAAATTCTTACTTGCATGTCAAAAAGGTTTTGAAGATTGTTGTGAAAAGGGTCCATTGACTGGTTCAAGAGTTTTAGGTGTTCATATGATTGTCGATGATGGTGCTACTCATGTGGTTGATTCTTCAGAAATGGCCTTCAGAACTGCTACACAATTTGCATTTAAGCAAGCATTTATGCAATCCCAACCTGTTGTTTTAGAACCAATTATGAATGTTGTCATTACGGCACCAAATGAATTCCAAGGTGCAGTTATTGGTTTAGTCAATAAATTAGGTGGTTTAATTAATGATACCGAAAATCAAGCAGATGATTTCAACTTAACATCTGATTGTTCCTTAAACCAATTATTTGGTTTTGCATCCAAATTGAGAGCTGTCACTCAAGGTAAAGGTGAATTTACAATGGAATTCAAAGAATACCAACCTGCGTCACCACAATTACAGAAACAATTAATTGAAGATTATCAAAAGAAAAACAAAGAATAGTTGTTTATTTCTTTTTTCTTCTGTTTTTAATCGAATTGTTTAGCTTAAAATAGTAAAATAAATTTTCTTGTACATAACAATAATATAAATTTCATATAAAAAAGACGAATCTTGCAAAATATAAAATTTAGAAGAAAATTATATATAATTTCGAAATAACAATAAACTTCAATCTTGATAGTAACAACATGTATATCGGTAATATTTTGGGCAATGATTTTGTAACAATAAATCAAGCAACCCTATATATTCTCGATATGTGGGAAGGGAGTAGTAATATTTTTAACCAACTAGGACTATAATAGGGGAAAAGGTTATTTTTGCATTCCAAAAAGTAGCTTTGAAATTATTTTTTTGAAATTTTTTTTACGTTATTTTTTTAATTTTCCAATATTTTTGTGATTATTTGGGTTTGATTTTTAATTATTACCTGCGGGGTAATATAATATGATTATTTAAATTTATTATTTAGTAATTAAGAATAGGTGACACTCGTTTTGTTTTTGTTTGTATGCACACTTGCAAGTATAATGCGCAATTATTCTCGCAGTTATTCAAGCCTACTCATATCAACTTTACCACTTTCAATCCAAGCTTGGTCAACCAATTTGGTTCTAGCGGTGTGCATTAATTTATAAGAAGATTTGATGGTACCTTCAGAAACACCAGTTTTTTCACTAATTTTAGCAAGAGTTATATTTTGATCAAACAATAAAGTTGTAAAATAAATAACGGTTGCGGCAATTGTTGTTGGAGATCTACCTTCAAGTACACCAACTTCTTTTAAATTTTTAGCAATCGATTGAGCGGAACTTGCAACTTGAGGGGATAAACCAAGGTGGGAACAAAATCTACCAACCAAATCTTCCGGATTGGTATGTCTAGTGTTGATACTATCATTTTGATAAGTAATTAAACCACCTTGTTCTTCATTCTTTCTCTGAATGATTTGATTGATAGCTTTAAAAACTCTACCAATTTCTTTACGTGGAACGTTAGTTAAAGCCCAAATTTCTTTGAAAGATCTTGGGACACTTGCTTTTCTACAACCTAAAAAGATTGCACCTGCCATAATACTCTCTTGTGATTTACCCTTCAAAGATGGATCATCATAAACTAATTTATAAACTTCCTTTGCACCATCTTGAACGACTTTTGGTAATTGATAACCATCACACATTTGAGTAATTTTAGCAAATGCAGCCTGTAAAGTATGGGATCTTTTATCAGCGAATGATTTACTTTGAGTTCTATTAAGGTCTCTAGCTGTTCGAGTGGCATCGATACCAGCCGAAATCATAGTGTTCAATTGATCACCATCTAAGATTGAGTTTGTTGCTTCACCTACACGAGATGGATCATCACCTTTTTGATCATCATTATTAAAGGTTCTCCATTCGGATCTATTATCGATAATTCTATCACAGAGAACTAACCCACAGAGTCCGCAGACAATATCACCCTCGCTGTGTCTTTCAATCAACTCAGGTGGGAAAACCTTACATTCAGGACATGATAGTGTAACGTTCAAATTAATACCTCTTGGAATTCTTCCCTCTGGCATTCTTCCCTCTGTGGTGGTCATAGTTAATACTGTAATAGATATAAAGGATATCGGGGTGGGCACTAGGGGGTCTAGATGATGTCGAAGGAGAAGAAAAAAGAAAGGGTTAAGAAGGTACCAGCAAGGGCAAACGGCAAAGCTAAATTATCTCTTCATTCTGTCTTTAATCTCAAGAACGGTTTTGAACTTTTGAGTAAAGTCATGCGACATTTTCTCGTGTCATGCGTCGAATTTTCCAGAACAGAGGCGAGCGACGCGTCGGCAGGCTGAGTTGTATTGGAAATATCAATAGCAGATTGTAGATAGATAATGGAATATAGAACTTTACTGATTATACCATATATACCATATAACTATAGAAATATTTGGAAAATATAGACATTATTAAACTAACATGAACAACCGGCATAATTATCGCCATCGACTTGGATATTCACAGCATCCGTGTAATTATCTGTGAATTCCATACTTTCTTCTTGTTGTAATGCACTTCTAGCAACGACATCAAACGCTTGGTCAACATTGACTGCTTCCTTAGCAGAGGTTTCAAAATATGGTAAATTTCCCAATGTTGCACATAGAGATTGTGCCTTTTTGGAACTAACCAAACGTTTACTTTCTTCAACATCGATTTTATTACCAATGACAACAAATGGGAAATTATCAGGATCTTTAATATTGGCCTGTATTAAAAATTCATCACGCCAACTTTGTAAATTTTCAAATGATTTAGGATTGGTGACATCATAAACCAAAACACAACAATCTGATCCTCTATAAAATGCAACACCTAAACTTTGAAATCTTTCCTGACCTGCAGTATCCCAAATTTGCATTGTTACATTCTTATCATCGATTACCATATCCTTTGGCAAAAAATCTGCTCCAATAGTTGCCTTATACTGCTGTGAAAACTTACCATTTATAAACTGTTGCATAAGTGATGTTTTACCAACACCTGTATCACCTAAAATGATAACTTTGAGTAACGTTTTCCTATGTCCACCAGACATGCTAAATTTGTATTAATATCAATTTTTCTATAAATAAGATTTATAAAATATCTTCGACGTAATATAAACCAGGGGGGTTGTGGGGGGGGCGTAGATTGTAAGTGTTCTTTCCTCTATCTAGAAGACGTTATCAATGGCCTCTCCCTATATTTCGCAGCTCGCAGGGAAAAACGAAAATCAAAAACCAAAAAGCAGTTTCCCTGAATGTTTTAGCCCTCAGCCTTAACGCTTAACTCTTAACCAACACGCAATAGACAACAAGCAACATGCAACAAATTTAATACTCTGCAACCGCCATGGGCGCGTCGATCGGCGGCAACAGAAACTCTTAGTTCGCGTTTTACATTTATATCCTGCATTCTCCAGCATAGTACTAGTAGCTACAATAAATTTCTGGTAATAAGTAGAAAACAGCAGATCAATGGTTAGAGTTCACACAGTAGGGAAGAGAAAAGGCACAAAAGGCAATGTATACAGATATATATATATATAAGAAAGGAATGTATTTAGTTAGCTAAATTCTAATTTAAGATATTTTTAATACTTGGATGTCGTTTATTTGACTTGATTTCAATGAGTAATCTTGAGGCAGCATGAATTTCAGGACTGTGCTTCTCCGAGTTATTAGATATTGCTGCACTAGATGCTAGTAATGGTGGTGACGTATCTATATTGCTATTTTCAGCAGATATAGAAGATAACGATGAAATCGATGTTGCCAATGGTGTCCCTGGATTTGATAATGTTGGAAATAATGCATTAGAACTATTTAATGGATAATTAGAAATATAGCTGGGATTTCTAGTTTTGAGTTGATGATGTGGGGGTTGTGTGGCCATGTTGAAAAGGGGTGGATTATTATGATTTGGAATTTGAGGGTAATTTTTTAGTGGGCTAATATTATTTGTATTGGCAGAGAAACTGTTTAATCTATTATGTGAGATAGAAGTCTGTGGTGGGTATGATGTTGATGATATTGGGACATCTCCTAGATTTGGATGTTTATCAATTATAGCAGGCAAAGGAAGTTTAAACGAATTTGAATCTTCTTGCAATTTTAAAATACTCTTTCTATATTCTGAGTTTTCTTGCATGCGTTCTTCTAAAATTGTGGAAGGTGTATGAATATTTGGAATAGATTGTGAGCGTTTTCTCATCTTGGGTATATCGGTACTGATTGTTTCTTTTTCTTCTTTTTCAATATTGTCATTACCTGCCCCTAAAAATTTTAAAATTTTCTTTGTTAGTGGATCCAACCAATCATGTGGAACATCCCCTTCATTTTCCCAAACTTTCATAAATAAATCTTCGAAATTAAAGTCATTTTCAATATCTCTATAAGATTGTAAGTCTAAATCAAAATCAACAAATGTTAAATTATTATTATTTTGAAACCACGATTTAATATTATCTCTAGTATCTTTTGGAATCAGCATCTGTAACTTCATCAATTTTATAATTAGGTGTAAATATTTGATATATTCAACTGTTGATTGTAAAATCGTTAATTTATGCATCATATTAGAAGTATCAAAATTATTTCCATCGGTAATACCAGTTAAGATACTCAATCTACAAGCAGGGACTAAAAATTTTAAAGCTTCAAATTCTCGATTCATCTTAATTCTTCTTCTCTTTTCAATGATCGAATGTTGAGTTTTAAGTTCTTTCTTTTTCCTTTCCAATTCTTCCTTACTATTGTTAATTGAAGATCTTCTTCTTTTCCTCGTTTGTTTTATTGGTTGATTTGGATTGATGGTGATTTTCATATTTTCATCGTCAGGCAATGGAATATCATTAAACATGGTCATTGGAGAAATTGAAGGTGAATGGCTTAAGAAATTGTTTTTATATTCTTCATTTGAAACAAAGGATGAAGTCAAAAAGTTTGAATTATTTTTAGCTTTCTGATCACTATTTGATTCAAAGGATGAAATAGGAGTGGATTTAAATTGTGAGGCGTGATGGATTCTAACAGTGGAAGAGTTTCTGCTATTTAACTCCGATTTTATTGTTTGACTTGAGTTTGTTGCAGATAAAGGCGGGGAACTTTCAATAGCGGAAGAGGTTGAACTGCGTTGCATTGGAATAAATCTTGGTTTGAAAATTGGTGGAGGGGGTAAGAATGAAGAAAAACCTTCCTTTTTGCTTTCATTCTCATCTTCAAGTTTATTTTCAGTATGTTTGCTATTTTGATCATCTGAACCAAAGGAGAATTTGATTCTGCTGCTGTTTCTGAGTAGTTGGGACTTATCATTCATTTTTCTGTTGTATATTATTGAGTGTTTACGGATGTATATTGTAACAACAAAAATAGTTAAGGAAACTGGGGTTACTATGGCGAAAAGGAAGGATAAAATAGCAAAGGTGAAAGTAATACAAGCAATCGTGTGGTGGAAACCAAATGTGGCAAATACAAAAATGGGCACAGAATCTCTAAAAGTATAATAAATAGGATGTTAAGAAGTGTTTAGGAAAACTATGAATTATTACAATATAGAAAGCAGAAAGTAGAAAGTCAATTGTCATCCAGGTCGTGCCTAATCTCATGAATGCACCCCGTGCCCAGCTCTTGCGACCGATCTCCCGAATAGGCAATACCCTTGATGACGGAGTGTATTTAGTCCCCCATGTGGCGTCTTCAAGCGGGTTTGGCAATTTTGAAGGGCGTGTGGCGTGGGGTGTGGGGTGTGGAGAGTGGAGACATGTATATATCGAGCAAGTGGCCAGTCAGATAAGATAAGGCGGCCCTCCCTGAGGGGGCCCCAAGTTAGACCCACGTGTCGAAATTGTCATATTTTTTTTGACGGGGCATTGGACCTGTAGCCCGTCACTAAGGGCTGCAAGACACAAGATATCGGTCTAGAAGGTTTACACCGGATCGGTATAAGATGAATTGGCGATCTGGAAAATAGGGTTCATGTTTGTGCTCGTGTTTCGGGTTCAACTGGCCTTTTGGAGTCTGGAGTCGTCCTAGTTACTAGACACCGTTACACGCACTCCCACTCTCTGTCGACGCGACTGTGGCGGAGCTTGCTGCGGCTGTGGAAAAAAGAAAAAATCTTCCGGCAATGACTGATGACTCAAATCGAAGGATTTTAAAACCGAAAGCCGAAAGGTGAAACAAAAGGAAAGGGCATTTTTCACCACTAATTTTTTCTTTATTTTTGTTATTTTCATGATCGAATCAACAGGGCACCACTAACACACAACAAACTCTAGATAGAAAGGTTTTGCTATTTGCTTGCATTTGAATTCTTTTTTTATTACACCCAAAAACACACCCTTACAACTTACAACTAAAACACACCTAACACAATTGATTGTATGTCACATAATAATAATAATTTTATTTTATAATAATATAAACAATACAGATGCATACGATACAACAGAAAAAAAAGACTGATCCAATGTCTTTATCAATTTCATTATCTTCCACTTCCTCTCATTCCACAAAAAATACCCCTCCATCATCTTCAACGATAACTTCTCATCAACAATCTATATCAACTATAAACCCGACTTCAAATTTGTTCAATAATTTGTTGAGGACTCTATTGGTATTGGACTTGGTATTACTAGATAAACTTCATAGGCGTTCCAACTTATCTCTAATTTTGATACATTTACGAAGTAAATTGGATAAATTTATCGATGATAACTCAAACATAGGTAACTTAGAAGAAACAACAATCTCTAATTTATTATCAGATTACAATAATTCAATGAAAATTATATTCCAAAATTCATCTTATTATGGATTAGTTGAATTGCATCAAATATACTCAATTTTTTATGATAAAATACTAAAAAATGATCACCTTGCATTAAATTCGATGGATTTCGATTCTTTAACTAGTGAAATATTGTGTTGTTCAGAATCTTTACTGGACTATTTACATTTTAATTCAAGTTTTGATGAAATATCAATAAAAAATTATGAATCTGAAAAATTAAAATCACATTATGCTTCTAAATATTTTGGTGATTCATCAAACTGTAACAATCCTAAAAATAATACATCTCAAAACTACATTAATAAAGAAAATTTATCCATTGTAAAATCTTCAAAATTTGTTGATTTTCATTTGAAAAGATGGAAATGTTTGAATTTGTTAGATAGACATATTTTCAAAAGTTAAAAAATAGAATCGAGTGGTTCATTTTTGTTTTACTTGTCTTTATGCATTTTTTCCATTAGTAATATATATCTTATAATTAAAATTCTATGAATCTGTGTACTATAATCAACAAAAAAATTAAAATACTTTATCAAAAGAGGCTTATACATCTACTATATAAGACTTAACTAATGCCGGATAGTATTTGATAAATACCAAAAACTTGTATTTTTTCATTTCTTTAAAACCCATTTTTCCCAACCATTACGAACCCTAACTTCATAATTATCTTCGTCGTCTATTATTTCCCTTTTTTCAATCTCAGCAACTTGATCAATAACTTTATCAACCAAGTCAGGTTTCCCATTCGTTAAAGTTCGAACTCTACCAAAGCCTTTAATCAATGCAATCGGTATAAATCCTTCATTATTCATTTGTTTTCTCAAAAACATATCTTTACATAAATTTTCCACGGAAAAATAATATTTAATTTGTTTTAGTAACCTGTTAAATTCTTCATTCTCACTATTAACTGGTGTTTGTACTTGTGGTGATTGAATTGGAACATGGTGTAAAGGAGGTGATAAATCGCCTCTAATTAGACCTAACTGACCATATCCAGCAATAGGGGGAGAAATTTGAGATGGTGATAGTGCCGATGGTGGTGTTGCTATTGCAATTGGCACAGCATTGGGAACAACCACAGGAAAGTGATGCATTGGATGTGGGGGTAGTGTTGCATGTGATGAAATTGGAAAACAATTCTCATTTATCGGTTGAGAATGAAAGACCCTGGATAATTGTGATATCTGCTGCACAGAGTTGTTTAAGGGATAATAACCATTATTCATGTATGGATTGAATTGAGCATTAATTATAGCAGGAGAGTTATCAAACTGCGAAGAATTCATTCCTCTCATTGGAGATGAATTGTGGTAAACGGGAGGATGGAAAGGCTGGTTATATACCCATAACGCATTATTATTACTTGGATTGTTTGAAATATAATTTCTCCCTCTATTTCCGGGATTTTTTTTAAAGTTATATCTTTCGTTATTAATGCTATTGTTATACGTTGGATTTCTAAAATAATCATTTTCATCATTATTATTATTATTATTATTATTTTGATCAAGTTTTGGTTTAGTTAAAGGCATTTCCTTTTTCACTTCATGCATTGATTTATTATCATTATTAACATTAAGATTAACAATAGTAGTAGTTTCAATACTGATGTCATCCTGTGATTTTTGCTCTGCTTCTTTTTTAAATTCTTTTGCTCTAAGTTCTCCCTTTTTTTCTTCTGAATATATAGTAATGGCGTGCAATCCTTCAATAGTTCCCTCTAAAGTTGAACCTATAATATCGCTATCTTGTTTAAAGGATTTATGATCCTGGTTTCTATTTTGATAATTGCGTCTTCTGCCGTATTTGTAGCGACGATAATATTGATTATGATGATTATCATTAAATTTTGCAAAACCATTTTCTCTATTCTCATTTTTTTTTATCCTTATTTTTGGAGTTCCTCTTTCTCTATCATCTAAATGAATAGTATTATCCGTAACATTTTCCTTTTGCATCTCCTTTTTCTTTCTCTTTTCCATTTCTTGTTCCTCTTTTGGTTCTGTTTCAGTAGTTAGTCTGATATTATTTACGTCATCATTAACAGAATGAGATTTTGCTTCTTTACAAAGGGATAGTTTGTGTGCAGCATTACTCCAAGGATTAGAAGATGGGACAGGTGCAGGTTGCAAATTCTTAGTAACGTCGTGAAGGCTCATTGGTAATGTTTACCTAGGTTCCCTTTATCGTTTGAACTTCAATAAAAGGTATTGATATTTTTATTTGCCTTTTTTAATAGCTCACCTTTATCCCCTGGGTGTTTTCACTCTAAAAATATCAACTGCAATGTGTATGTAACGGTAAATAAATAAGGTAAATCACAATTAACGCTGAGCCTTAATTGTTTTCTGTAATAACAAGGAGAGTCCCTGCCAACGGTTAATTGAATGCTCTAAAAAACCAGAGACAAAACAGACTAGTCTGTGAATTGGTTGGTGTTCTGAGGAATAAATTCAGTAATTTTGGAGAAGCCAAATGTGCAAGAGAAGAGGGAGAACCTGGTATACAGAACAGGCGAATTGCCAACCGATATCTTCCACACGCAAAGCGCTGTAGGCTGAGAGCACCACGTTCGCCCCGCTGACATCTGAGATGTCAGATCTCAGACCTAAACAGTTAACCTTAAAAAGCTTAACTGCTGCAGCTGCTGCAGTGGATATGTCGTGAAGCGACAAAACTGAAGTTGCAACTTTGTCTCAGGCGGTTTGGTGTGCTCTCCGGAGTCGGGTTTCGGGTTTCAGCCAACATGAATCTGGGCCACGAGAAGCAGGACCTTGTTCCCCTTTTGAAACCCAATACCAGTCCTCGGGTCGGCTACCTGCAGTCTTTTGAACAACATATCGGAATCACCAATATGGTGGGAATTTCTTTTAGTTGTGACAACACCCAATTTTTCACATCCGTCGAAAAATACAGAAACATTCAAACTCTTGTGATTGAAACTCTAGGTATTGCAAATGCGACAAACTATCTTTCATTTACAAATGACAACTCATCTGCTGGATTCATATCGGTAACATTATACGATAAATCAACCTTGGAGGTTTTAAATAATCAGCTGAAAAATACCCGTTCAAATTTTGGGATTTATGTGCAACTTTTAGACAATAATAATATGAAGAAACTTTCAGATTATGGCTTGCTAACTCCAACTGTAAATAATACTATATGGTGTATCAAGCTGGTTTCAGATTTTTCAAAGATTGATTTTACATTAAGTTCATCACTTCGATCACTACCGCAGTATTCATCAATATCTGATGTAAAAAAATTGCTCTTTCAAGAGGATCGAAATATTTCCCTTTCTTCTTCTTCATTATTGGTTAATGAAAATTACAATAGTTTAGTTGATCTAGGAAACGCAGTCACTGAAAAAATATTTGATATAAGTAAGTTTGATCTAGGAATAGGTATACATAACAATAACTGTAATGGTAATGTATCATTTACAACTTCCCCTGAAAAAGTTTTGAAAATTATAGATCCTATAGAGTTTCTTACGGATAAATATTTCACTACGCTTTACGGAAAATCTACAATGATTGAACATTTTGTCAAATCTTCAATACCCAAAATGCACATTTTAAGGCGTGATAACTCAAAACTAGCAAAAGATTGTTTGTCAAATTTATTGATAGAATCGTTAATGGCTTTTGACCAAAGGCATGATTTTGGTTTGGAAAGTGCAAATGTGATAAGATTAGATGATTTCAAATCAAATTGGCTAGCAAATGTGAAATTGATAGATGAAACAGAAAAATCTTTTAGATTGACAATTATAGATAAAATGAGTATGCCTGAAACACTCGCTAATTCCGATAAGGAAAAATTAAATCAGTTTTTGGATCAATTTAAACTTAAAGACTTAAAATTGCAAATTCTTCTAGCATTTGAATTATTGAAATTACTGAAATTAGAAAAGAAGGAACTAGAATTGCATAATAAAGAAGTCAATCTGGTTGTCGATGAACCAAAATTTCAGAAAAGGGATAAAAGACCATTGTTGGTATCCAAGCGTTATTCAAATCCCTTGGTGCAGAAAAAGAAAAGATTAATTCCAACGTTGCTTGGTACTGTTATACCAACATCTATGGATTTTGATGTTGATTTTAGAATACAAGATGAACAAGAAAAGATTACACAATACACAGTGAATGGCATTGAAAATTTAATTAAGGTGTTATTTGATAAACTCTGCGTATATGATGCAATTATGGGACTTGATTATAAAGAAATTGATTCATCATGGGGATTTCTTTCAAATTGTGTTATACCTTTTTATGAATCTGACCATCGTTCCGTGCTTTGTAATTTGGCCATTAAATCAAGAGGCCCAACCTTTGCTTTGAAAAGGAAATCACAAAAGGAAAGGAAGCAACTTCGGGAGAAAAGGAAAGAAAAAAAAGAAAAAGCGCAACAGGAAAGAAATAAACTTAAAGTTGAACGTAAAGCCACAAATCTTGATCTTTCACAACTCAAACTACAACGTTCCCACTCAAGTTTTGGTAGTTCTAAGGCTGAATTATCTAGAAAAACCTTTAGTATGACCAGATCTGTTACCTCTGTGATAAACTCCACAGAATATGCTCCTGACTTTAACAATTCTTTTATTCAATCCCCTGACCTTGAAGATATAGGCAAAGTCGTAGAGCCAACATTCAAAGAATCACGTGGCTTCATGCACAGTAAAAAGAGGAAACTTTTGGCGCCTAGAAAAGCAGGTTTTCTAGAATCTGGAAGAAACGCATCGAACTTCAACAAGAACGAGATTGGTTCTGAGACACCTGTTTTAGTAATTCCTGATACTGAAACTGATAGATCACTTTTCCGTCCAAATCAAATAATTGAAGCAACACCTAGAAAAAATAAAGTAAACAAAGCATTAAATGATTTTCAAGATCGCATTTTCTACCCAATTAATACAAAAAAAGATTCTGTTAAAGTTCAATACATTTCTCCCGAAAAAGTTAATACTACAAAAACAGAAATCTCTGAAACTCCGATGAAAGATAGAGTACAAGTACGGCCTGGAGTTTTCGAAATAGGATCGTCCCCAATGAAGTCAGGAGAAACTCCTAAAAAACCGCTGGCCCAGTTTCACTCAATTATTGAAACTCCAGAACAACAAGTAGTTGCTTCCTCTTCGCCTGCAACAAGAATGTCAACAGAGACGACCAAAACATCCTTAATTAAATCTACCAAACGGAGATTAGATTTTAATTAAATTTATTAAAAAGTTACATAATTCTATTATTATACAGTTTTGTTTTGTATCACTCTTTTCTAAGCATCGACAAATTAATTTAGGTTTGCATTCAGGTACATAATATTTTGTATTTTCAGTTTGTTTCGCCAAAAAATATACCATAATATAACGCAGCGCCATTATCCTGCTCAATAATTTTGTTTGCAATCAATTCACCTACTCTGTCTATTATTTTTTCTTTCATTTCAGGCGTGAATGAAGATGGATCAGAGTCGATATCCATCTGGTCTGTTTTACTATTTTCCTGATCATCCAACTTATGTTTCTTTGAACTACTATTTGACAAAAGTAATTCTCCGTCTTTTGCCAAGACAGACAAACAATCTAATATTTGTTCCAGTAAAATGGTCCTATTTTCACTATCTTTTGGAAAGTTTTCAAGAACAACAGTTGACCAAGTTCTAAGGTTGCCAACCAAAATTATTCTTATGACTTCACCACCCAATGATTTCATACCCATGATAACACCATATTGGGTACCAATTGAACTCCTTGTCGTATTATTTAAAAATGCCCTCAATAAGGTTCTGGTTATTCTTGGTTTGAGGGTATTATATGAGGAGCTATAATTTTCAATGATCTTCTGTAATAAAGAGGCGGCCAACTTTCTGACATGAAAATGTCCCTGCTTTTCTTCATCTGTTGTTGGTTGTATTGGGCCAATGTTTTTCGCCAATAAGAGGGTTAAAATACATGGCATCAAAGCGTGAACATACGGATCTAAAAATATGGAAGAATTTGAAATTAATGAATAAATAAGCATTAACATTGTCGTGAGTAAATTTAAGTTTTTCAAGTTATGTGTGATGGTTTCTGCAATAAACTGGACAAAATATGGAACTAATTGGTGTAAACCTGTATCTGTTCTTATGGATTCTAATGCAGCCGTTTTCAATGCTTCATTGGATTCATCCATAAGCACTTCTATAATTTTATTAAAGTAAAGTTGCATTTCCTTCGAAAGAACATGTTTAACAAGCGGACGTACTTCAAGCTCTTTCTTTTCAGGTTGTTTAGATTCGACAGTCGTAATACCAGTCTTTGGATTTGTCACCAGAACAATTTCATCATTATTTAAACTTAACATATTATCAATAGATCCTCTTTGAGATATAGGCAATTGTTTAATATCTGAAAGATTTGGATTCTGTGGTATGGTTGGTTGGACTCCCTCAACTGCAAGCCAATGAGCGGTACATGTGGTGAAACGGGGAACTTTGGGTAATGGTTGATTTACTAAAGTTTCAAAATCAACCTCATCATCATCAATATAATACAATGTTTGACCAGGTCCTATCATTGCCTCTTTATAAACTAATGGTTTGGAGGTATCATATCCATATAACGGTTCCAAATTTAAAACCTTCATGGCTCTGTCTATATCTTGTGTTGTTAACGTTCTTCTTTTTCCATGACGCATAAACTTTAAAGCTTGTTCAATAATCTCATGAATTCTATATTCAACATCCATTGATAAATTTTTGGCCACCTCATCAGGAAACTGCCAAGAAATACCCAACGAATCGCTAACATCTCTGACGGTATCGTATGGCGACCAAAGAGTATGAGACAATGGTTTCCGAGATGCTGCAAGGGATGATTGTGTTGCAGATGCTGTTGTTTTTGAGGTACCTAATTTCTTCGACATTATTGATTTTGATGTGCAAATTCAAGCCAAACTAGACCAGTCTATCATACGACAATTCAGAAAAGGCAATCAGAATATACCACACGAAAACAGAGGGCATTAACCATCAACCAAAAACGAACAACTAACAACCAACTTTTCATGTTCAATATTCTACTCGCGGGCGGTGAACTGTGAACTTGTTAGAATATGGTGTCAGCCACCTCAGAATAACGTCGGCGACGCAGTGCTACGAGTTCCGAGGGTCAATGAAGTCATGAATAGAGACAGGAAAGAAGTCGAGTCATTAATTTGACTAGCAACCGTAGTCATGTACTATATAGAATTTATTTGAAAGTAACATATACTGTAAACAAAATTAGCAGATCTTCGTCAACAGACTCTCCTGTGGATATGGGGCTTAGCGGCTACGATTGAAGTTTATCTTATCGTTAACATGCTTATCGTTAACATGGATCATTGAGATAGATATCGCCCTTACGAAGCGAGGCCTACAATATTCGATTGCTGAATATTATCTGGAATCAAGATAAAGAACCAATGATATCATACCAGTTCCTTAGCAGCAGTGGACCGTTATCCATAATCGATCTATGTTGAATGTCCAGTTAGGGAATGTAATAACTACTATCTGGAGTTCATTATGTATTTCAGGAATGATAGAGACTGGAAATTGTTTACCGTGGTACGATCAACAAGACAAGATAAGATATCTTAGGACATCTTAACTGAACTGAATACGCTACAGTATGGTAGCTCGGTGATTGAAGTGATAGGAACGCTGGAAAGTTGGTGATAAATTGTATGTAAGAACACAGTAAAATGTGTTTAAGCTGGTAGCTTAAAGTGACACTATATGAGTTAGTAATACTCTGAAATTCGAATATATAAAGAGTAGTTGGCCGCCGCTCTAGTTGATATGAGTGAAGGGGGTTTTACGCAAAAGTAATCAAAAGAAACATTCTTTTGAAAGAAAAACAGATTAAGAACAACAAATAGAATATCCTCAAAGGAGGCTCACCAATACTTGAATTATTTGCTATGTCTAAACCTACTAATGATAAAACTCAACAGAACTGTCCAAATTTCAAATTCGTACAATTCGTCACCATTCACCACGGTCCACAGTTGACATTCCTGTTTTCAGGCCTGTCAAACTTCTCAATCTGTGGTACTACAAGGTATCAAATAGATTTTCATTTATAACATTACATACAAGTTCGTAACATATTACTTAATTTATCGAGAGTGAGCTGGATCAATAAAGAAAACTTCTCCATTGGTTTCTCTTTTATAAGTGAGTCTATCTGCAACTGTTCCCACATAAATAAGACTATTTAAAGTCCAATCACCACGATTATATACCACGGGAATTTTTTCGCATAATGCCGGAAATAAGGATTGATACATTGGCATATATTCGGCGATGTCATCATTATCAATCTCTGTACTGTTTTTAACTTTTTGATATTCATTAAAGATGAATTCTGGGAAAATGGATTTATCATGAATATCTGTGTATACCTCCCTGTTTGAAATTCTCATGATCCATAATAAGACAGCGTGATCTAGTATTCCTTTTTCAATCAAGTCGTTATATGTTCTAGTACCAAAAACGAGTAAAAAAGAATTGAAAAATGTTTTATCATTTTGTAAAGCTTTCTTGAATGAAAATGGTTTGAACTTTGTCAATAGTTGTTTCTCAAGTTTCTCGATTTGTTCCTGAGTACGTTGAAAAATATCTTTTTGAGACTTTCTATAAGCTTTGATAACCTTAGCGTGTGATTCGGAAATATTATCTGATATGGTGACTTCAACTTTCTTTAGTGATTTTAATTTTGTTTTTATAATTGCTCTCAATTGAGTTAAACCTTCAAGTTTCATCCTCAATGTAAAACCTTTCTTTTCACTTCTTAATTTCACTAAATAGGAGAAAAAGTTAATTAAATCTTCAGATAACTGTTGGTTTTTTCTTAGTTCAAAATTAACTACCTCATCTGTTGAATCTTTTGGGACAATGACACCATATTTCTTTGCTCCTTCAATTACGGATGAATCTAACTTTAAAGTCAATGTCGTGACTTCGTTGTCGTTATTCTTCAAGCAAAAGCCATAATTTAAGAGAAACTCTAAATTAGTTTTATCACCATAATTATTGTAAAGCTCACAATTTTTTTGAAGTTTTGATAAATCATCAAGAGTATTGAAAATAAATTCATCATTTTCAACAGACCAACGACATTGACTCTTATTATCATCTGCACTGTTCAACAAATCAACTATTGGCAACAAAAATGCATTATTCTTATACATTGAGTTTTGAGAAAATAAAACGTAAGGAAAGGCTCTTGAAGATATCATACAGCTTGCCCATAGATATGCTGTGAAACTTGTCCAAGAAATACTTTTGATATTAAGTAAATAATTGACAGCAACACCACCAGCTGGGCCCATTTTAAATGCTTCATACTCCAATAATTCATCTTTCAAGTGAGGATGTTTAGTTATATCTAATTGCAATGCAATTTTCTTCCAATCCTCTAAATCTTTGAGAAAATTCCTCTTCATAAAAATGTAAGCATCAGTTCCATCCAATAATTCCTTCTCTTCCATAGTCCAAAAGTAAGGATTACCTGTCAAAGGACCATTATCAGGTAAATAGTCTATGTAAGGTTTGAATTTCTCAGAAAGATTTTCACTAGTTGTTGTTATGATTGTATGACTGGATTTGTCAAATTTCAGTTTAGCCAATAAGAAAATTAAGTTACTGTTGACATTTGCATTTGGAATTTTAACATCTTTAAGATACTGAGTTGCAAATATATCAGCTATTTCAGGAGTTATTAATAAACTTTTTGGGATTTTGATTAAACCCTGTTTGTCTTCATCAACTAAAGATTCGTTTATAATACAAGAAACACCATGCTCTTTTGTATTTTTGAATGAAAGTTTGTTATTAATGGTTGAATTATTGGATCTTACCCAATCCAATAATGATTGCACTTGTGATTCAGACATTATTTCAATAGTTCATATAATTGTTATTGTAAAACACTACTGAAAACCGGAAAAAGGGGGAGAGGTAATTTGTAGATAAAGGTTCTACTAAAGAGAAGATCTTTTCCAATTTTCAAGTTGAAACACTAAAAAAAAATTCCCAAAAATTTGAAAAAAATAATTTAAATGATCGAACCCAGGATCGAACTGGGGACGTTATGCGTGTTAAGCATATGCCATAACCAACTAGACCATCCGACCATTTGTTGATATAAAAAAATCTCATTATTACATAATTGTTAAAACAAAAGCATGTATAAAATAATACGCTAATCTTTTTAGAAAAAATATAACTGTTTAAAATGGAAAATATCCTAAATAAGTATCTTTGCCGTTTCCTAATCAAAATGTAAAAATTATTCGGGAAAATGTCAAAACAACAAAACGTTTATATTTTTTTTATGGTAAAAAGTCTTTTTATTTCTTTCGCAAAAAAGTTATAAGGTGCCAAAACAAACATGGTACACGGTGCATTGGCATTTGTATGTGACACCTAATCAAATACCGTAATATCACAGTAATTATTAGAGTAGTGAAATAAAAAGTATATAAAGTGGTCCTCCATCTTTAAAATAACTACTTAAAATTTTTAAATTCTATAAGAAAAATTAGCTATTAATTTCAAAATACGCAAATTTTGGATAAAAAAATATTGTTTTTTAGATACCCCACTTTCCAAATATCTGTTTCTATAAATTTTTTCCGTTTCTCCTTTATTTCCTGGAAAAAATAATATTTGACAACATTATCTGAAAGAGAAAATGCCCCCTTTTGCTGTTTGAAGACTATAAGTGAGGAAAATAAACCTTTTTATTTGCGCCAATTAAATTGTATCAATTTATATTCCTATAAAAGGTTTAATTACTTGCAATTTCTATCAATAAAATTAAACAACTCACCAAATGTTGAAAAATCATTAAAACTAAAAAAAAACTTTTGTTTCTTCTAATCTTTCCTTAAATAAAAGCAAATGACTCATTTACAAATGGATATTTTTTGACTTTTGTTTGACTCACCATCTCCGGTAAAGTTTACTACCGAGGAATCAATGTTCCCGTGATACTGGATAAAATCAAAATCTTTGAAAAGATAGACCAAAATTTGGTCATATTCATCAAATCCGAAAAAATCATCCAAAAAGACCAGGGACAAACAATAACGTTTGATAATTTTACTCCATATTAAGTAGTTAACGTTGTTACGCCTTAAAACTTCTTGTATTTTTAAAATATCATCTAAACTTCAATCGCAAATGTGATCCAAAGATTCGAATTTTAAAGGACTATGTTCTTCAGCTAACTTTGGCAAATTTATTTCCTCTTCGGTATAAGGGTTTAACCGAAGAGGAAATTCACTAACGATTGTTTCATAATTATAAAAATCAAGAAAATATTTTTTGATTTCAGCAGAGACATGTGCTGTATCTGGAAATTTTAATTTTTTAAATTTAGTTTCAATATTCTGTAATTCGATTTCGTTTGGAGTGGGTTTTGATCAGTACCAAATGTGAAGGGTTTTCTATTACATGCATAAGTTTTCATGTTTGATTTTTCAGACAATTCCTTTTCCCTCTTAATTAAATGCTGATCTTTTTCTACTAGATAAGCATCTTTAACTTTTATGATGTTTTCATTTTCCAACAAAGTGGCTTCTTTTTAACCAATCGAAAATCAATTTCCCTAAGTTTTGATTCTTTTTGAGCCAAACCTTTAGCTTTATCAAAAATTGAGTCCCCATTTTTATATTTTAATTTTCCTTTAATTACTTTTCTCTCAGATTCTAACTGTTTTAAATCTTCTTTTAAACTGTTGCAAACTTAATAAGTGGTTTCCATCAACATCTTTAGTGTTTCATGTGCTTTATATTCTCTAATTTTACTATTTAAGGTAGTCATGAGATCATTTAATTCCAAACGATTATGGTCAAATCTCTTCGAAGTGGCAACATATCACCGGGTTTGAGCATTTGTTTGATCAATTAGCGTTTGGAAAAGTGATGCAATTTTACTTCTTAAATCTATACTTTTTACATTCAACAATTCCTCGTTCAACTTTGTTGCCAATTCTTTATTCGTTTTAAATTTCAAGTTAATTTTGCCCTTTGCAAGTTTCAAATCTTCCTCCATTACAATAGTAACTTGTGCAAGTCTGTTATCTATCTACTACACTTCCTCTGCTACCTTATTAACTTCACATATGGATTCAAGTTCTTTAGGTTTGACAAACCTTCTCTGAGCAATAGATTCTATAGATGAAACAGAGTCCTTTCCTTTATTGAATGGGATCGTGCAATGTTCTCTTACCAGTGAAAATATTCAATTCCAGTTTCTGGCTTATATCAACATCCATGCATATATGGATACCCTATACATGTAGGCAAAACACACCACACATAACCCCTTAAGAGAGACGCAATGTTGCAGACAGCAGAGCACAGATCTAGCAGAGCAAATAAGCAACCTCGCCGTTGCCTGCCATCTGCAGTCACCCACAGTCCACGCACGCCTTCGGCTTAGCCTGCCGCACAGGGCCGCTTCCCCACTACTCCGAGTCCGGGGCGGTCGCTATGCACAGGAAATGGCGACACTTCAACCATAGCTATCATTTTCCGTCTAGCCCCGTATCGTCGATGTCGTGATGAATTTCTTCAACACCATCCATTTAAATATTGCAGGTATCCTCCTTAAAGTTCCTCGGTGTTGGTCTTCATATTTCTGTTCCTCTTCTCTTCTTGGCTTCCTCTTTTCTGCAATTATCTTATCTTCGGTAAAAAAATTCCTACCGATTATCAAATACTAAACAATCATGTCACCAGCACCAGTTCCAGAATTCAACCTTTCATCCGCAAAGGCTACGCAATACGAAGAAGAATACGCAGCTCACAATTACCACCCATTACCTGTTGTCTTCCACAAGGCTAAGGGTGCACATGTATGGGATCCAGAAGGAAACGAATACTTGGATTTCTTATCCGCTTATTCTGCTGTTAACCAAGGTCATTGTCATCCAAGAATCATCAACGCCTTAATTGAACAAGCACAAACTTTAACATTATCATCAAGAGCTTTTTCTTGTGATATCTTTGGTTCTTATGCAAAATATGTTACTCAATTTTTTGGTTATGAAAATGTCTTACCAATGAACACTGGTGCAGAAGCCGTTGAAACTGCACTTAAAATTGCTAGAAGATGGGGTTATGTCAAGAAAGGAATCAATCCAGATGAAGCAATCATTTTAAGTTGTGAAGATAATTTCCATGGTAGATCAATTGCAATTGTTTCAATGTCGACTGATCCTGACGCAAAGACAAATTTTGGTCCTTATCTAAAAAACGTTGGTCCTGTTATTCCAGGTACCCAAAATCAACTTTTAAGATATGGTAAAATTGAAGATGTTGAATTAGCTTTCAAAAATGCAGGTGATAAAATTGCAGCAATTTTAATTGAGCCAATTCAAGGTGAAGCTGGTATTGTTGTTCCACCAATGGATTATTTTGAAAAAGTTAAGGCTTTGTGTAAAGCTTACAATGTTTTGTTAATTGCCGATGAAATTCAAACAGGTATTGCTAGAACCGGTAAGTTATTATGTTGGGAACATTACCTATCAAGAGATAACAAGCCTGATATGGTTCTACTTGGTAAGGCAATTTCTGGTGGTGTTTTACCAGTTTCTGCTGTTTTATCTTCCAAAGAAATCATGTCTGTTCTAGAACCAGGTTCTCATGGTTCAACTTACGGTGGTAATGCTTTAGCTTCCAGAGTTGCAATCGAAGCATTAGAGGTTGTTAAAGATGAAAAATTGGTTGAAAGATCAAAAGATTTAGGTCATTTCTTCCAAAATGAATTAAGAAAACTAGCTGTTGAATCAAATGGCATAATTAAAGAAGTTAGAGGTCTGGGTTTATTATGTGCAATTGTTGTTGATAACACTAAAACAAATGGCAAGTCTGCTTGGGATTTATGTTTATTAATGAAAAAATTTGGTGTTTTAGCCAAGCCAACTCATGAACATATTATCAGATTAGCTCCACCATTAGTGATATCCGAAGAAGATTTACTTAAGGGTGTTGATAGTATCAGAAAGGCATTGGTGGAATTACCAAATGTTGAAGCAACCAAGCATTAAATTATTTATCTGGTATATAAAACTTTTTGTATTTAGCTTTTAATCAATAAAAAAAATATTCGTGTTTTTGCTATAGAAAATATTTGTTTTAAAAAAACTAACAGTATAAAATAAAACTCCATAAAAGTGTGTAAAAAAAGCCAAGAAAAATAAACTATATCCACATACAGTTTCCTTCCAAAAAAAATAATAGTAACCCAAACAAAAAAGTGAAATATATCGACAAGTCGATGATTCAATAAATAAAAATAACTTGTCTAATAGTTGAGTCATTTTCATAAGAATTTCTTATATCATCTGTAAAAAGTAGAGAAAAATAGAAGAAAACCATAAAATATGGATTAAAATTTAAAGCAATAGATCATTAAAGTCCAAGTCTTCTTCATCGAAGACATCAACATGATCTATTTGATTATGAATGTTAGTTACACGTCTATTTAACTGGTCGATTTGATAACGCAAAGAAATTAACTCACCTTTTTCCTTACCTTGATAAATTGCATTCGGCTTGGGTGCACCACCCATTGCATTTGTAAGAAGTATTGGTAAGACAACACCACCCATGAAACCAAGTGCTATGGTTGGTGCAGATATTGAAGTTTGTTTTGTTAAATTGTGTCTCATAATATCGAATAACATCATTTTGCTCGTGAATAACCAGAATGTTGTTTCAGTTTCCTATCAACCAGAGAAAAGAACTGCATGAAAATGAAGAAATGATTAATAACTCTGAGCAACCAAACAAGAACTGAGGTCATTTCGTTCCTTTTATAGATGGGATTCTTTTGGTCATCTTCCCCACATGAAAAGTTTGCCAGGCCCAAATCTACTCCGCACCTCCGGGCTCCGGGTTCCAAGCTCAGGGCCCAGCGTCATTCTTTCTTACTACCAACCTTTCCCTTCCCTTGGCCATTCCTACCATACTTTTTGTTTTTATTGGAATTTCCATGGCTTATTATTGGGTCCGTCTCTTCGTTTCCTGATTCTTTGATGGCATCACTGAAAAATTTGTCCTCAATAATCAAATAGAAAGATCCAAATGCACATGCAAAAGCTAACACGGCATACACGAATCGCTTTGTATGATGCATCATTAATATTACCATGAAATCGATGTATCGGAACGTTGCTGTATCTTGATGACCGTTCTGCTGAACACGATTTATTTCATCACTGATCGAAAGCTCGATGGCAAATGCTAGCGTGAGTCTAATATGTTGTAATATGTGACTGAAGTTGATATGTTCTATTGTATCCTGAGTCGAATGAACAAATGGATTAGACAAATCAACTTTACTCTCTAGAACATAGACACTTGGATAACCAAACATAAGTGCAGAAATATGATCTGAACATATTTTATTACAGGTGGTTTCTAAATAGGGTATAGTGCAATATTCATCTATAATTTTCTTGGTAAAAATCATCAGACTCTTTGATGAATAATCAGTAATAATACCAAAATGTTCTTCATATCCATATTCCAAAGATTTCTCAATATACCCCGTCATGTCTTGCTGTAGCATTGCAACAACTTCATTATTCTCGTTTCGATATTCCTTGAAAACGTCGATTGATCCAAGGGAACCCATTTCTTCAGCTGCATAAAAATGAAATTCCAGAGAATTTCTCAAAAGATTTTTAGTTGACTTTTTAAACTGCAGAATATTTTTGATTGTTTGAATGACAGTTATGACACCTGAGAGATTGTCATCAACACCTGGTGCATCATCGTAGAATTTGAAATTTATAGAATCAATATGACATCCAATTATGATCGTATTACGGTTACTTTCTTCTAGTTCACCATTCGTCCTTAGAATAACACTTGGTTGTTTCCATTCATGCTTGAATATATCAATTTCAAATTGTTCTGTCATATCAAAATCATTTATTAATGAAGTCAAATAAGTCTTCAGATGCATCGCTGCCTTATATCCATTATCTGATTTGTAATATCTGTCTGTAGGTAAATCCGTAATAAGCGTTCTCAAATCATTTTCAATATCGGTCTCATTTAAAGTCTCCAAAATTGGATTTATAAGGTCATGGTGAAACAAAGTTGGGTATTTGTACGTATCCAAGGAAATATTTTGTAAAATTTGAGCATGTGGGGAAGTGTAAATGACTGACAAAAATGCCAGTAAAAAAAATAGGAACGATAGTAGAGGTTTGTATAGGCCCATTTAATCTATTATTGATAAAGAGATGATGTTATTCACTGGTATGTAAGGAGGGAGAGTGGTGATATTTCTCTAGCATTACTACACCATCAATTTTCCAAACACCAAAAATCTGCGTGCTCGAAATAAAAATTAGTTTGATCAATGCGACATGCAGTATACCTGTTGATGTATGCATATTAATAATTTACCTGAAAATCTTCCGTAAACTACTGTTAATTAAACATTTTTTTATATAAGTACTAAGATGTATATATATAATGAAATAAATATATCAAGCTAAAAGAAAAAGTGCACTCTTTAGAAAATAACATCATCTTCAGTTTTAGATACCAGTTCTCCAGTTTCTTCTTCATCCTTAACAACCAATTTTTCAACGTCATCAGCTTCACGTTCTTCCAGTTCATTTGCCAACTCTGTAGCTTCTTTAAGTTTTTTTGCTGCTTGTTCAGCGTCGGCAGCAGCTGTTGCAATTTGTTTCTTTTCTTGGACCTTCTTCAATCTATAGAATTCTTCTCTATCTAATTCATCTAATTCAGAATTGATATATGCAATAGTATTTTCAGTTCTTGGAATAATAACGTGTTCAATTGCATTAACTCTTCTGTTAGTGACTTTAATAACATCATCCAAAATAACAAAGGCAGTCTGTAATGAAGCTAAATCAACCAAAGTTTCGACTGCTTTACTATAAACTTCTCTAGCCTTTTGAACCTGTTGACCACCTCTACCTAAACCAGTCATTTTGAAATCATTAATGGTTTCATCAATATCAGCTTCAAATTGTGGTAAATAAACACCAGAAACGTTTTCTTGCCTAGCTCTAACTTTGAATCTTGCATTGTTGCTAATACTTTCTTGAACTTGAAATCCAATATTACCACCTGTTGCATATGAAACTTCAGCCAAGGAGAAAGCAGCAGTTTGCATCACACGTCCCATCTTTCTCTTAGCATCATCAATTCTCTTTGTTATATCTCTAAATCTCTTTGTTAAAGCTTCTGATTTTCTCTTTAATAATGAATGTCCAGTTTGTGCACCCTTTAATTTACCCTTCATAAGACCAAGGGTCATACGCGTTGGAAACACTGCTTCTCTGTATTAAAATCAAAACAGATCAATAAAATAGAATTTGCACAAATATTGTGTGTTAGTAATCGATTCAATTGTTATATAATTGCACAATTTATTTCATATTTAATCGTCATTGATATATAGATAACCAAGGTTTTCTATCATTTTGTCAAATGGATAAAATTCAATAGGATTTCCATTAATTCTGTCAGACATACCTGTTAGCTCCTCCAGACATTTTATTTAGCGATTGTCTCTATCGAACTCTTTTGATCAGGATATCATCGACCCCAACACGGACTAGTAAGACAGAACGCATGCATAGAAAGATAGATGCAGCCACTTCTCTTCAGAGAAAGCAGTGCCTGCAATCTTTACGGTGTACTGAGGCGCCGGTCGACGCGTGGCGCATACCTCTCTTTTATAGACATGAATTTTCATTTTTCCGTTTTGTAGCTTTATTATGTTGATCTTTTAAGTACTGCCAACTTTTAAGCTTAACTCAACAAGCCCACAAGGAAGAACAGTATGGAAATAAATGACCCATTTTTAGAATGTATTGGAGAATCCGATATTCCATTTGAAATGCAGCTATTGCAAGACAAAAAAAATGAAGAACTTTGGAATCAGTATATTGAGCACAAGCAACAACAAGTCCGAGAACAAGAATCATCTTCACAATTGAAGGAATCATATTTGGCTGTCTTATATAGACGATATAGAAGTTTTGAAGATAATTTTGAATACTGGCAACAGTTTATTGATTATTATATTGCCATTGTGGAGCAAAACCATAACGATTCAGAGATCAACAAGCTTTTCCAGATTTTTACTCAGTCTATTAAAGAATTCGGTAGTAAACTTCCTTTCTGGCTAATATTTTTCAAATTTCTGATTGCATATCAGGAAAAAATTAAAATTGAGTTTATTTTGGATATCTTTAATGTTGCATTAATAAAATTAAAACAAAATGACCATTTGAAATTATGGGTTTTATTGTTTAATGACATTTTAGAAAAAATGGGAACATCATCTAGTTTAAGATTTGAAGTCTATTCAAGTTTTTTCATTTATTTGAAAAATTGGACGACATTTAATATACAGTTAATTTACAGCGATGATGTCGATTCTAAAATTCCAACATTTGATTCGTTATTTACAGGGTTAATTCATTGTATGGCAACTTGGGATAATATTGTAAAATTTGATTCCATTTTCCATGAATTTATAAAACCTGTAATTTTGTTGAAATTATCTGAATCTGAATTAGAGTTGTATCGGAAGTATCTTGATAAACTTATCAAATTATCAACAAATCAGAAATCCAATGAAACTGCAAAGTTTGATACCAAAATAAAGTTATTGTTTGATGAGATTGTTAATAAATTTCCAGATCAACAGAGTTTATTTACCATTAAATATTCGAAATATTTGATTATAACTGATAAGTTTGATACAGCAATAGAAATGCTTGAAAATAAAATGAATTCAAGTGTGACTATTAAAGATTTTACAATGATTTTTGATTCCTTTACAGAAATTTTGGAAAAACATGTCGAAGCATTAACTAATTTGACAAATACTTCGGTGGATGAAAATTTATTAGTTAAATATTTAGATAAATTGGAATATTTATTGGCTAACAGATCAATACTACTGAATGATGTTAAATTAAGACAAAATAATAATAGTCCTACTACATGGATTGAAAGGTTGAGGATTCTTAAGGATGATGATAAATTAGATGATGATAGTGATTCGATGGAGAAACTTTTAGAATGTTATTCAAGGGCAGTATTGACAATTGATGCTAAAAAGGTTCCTAAAGATGAGAAAATTTTACTCCCACAGATATGGTGTGATTATGCTCAAATCTATGGATCTAATGATGATATTCAAGCATGTAGAGAATTATTTGAAACGGCAACAAAGGTACCATGGACGGAATTGGAGCAATTAGAATATATTTGGATTGAATGGATTAAATTGGAGATTGAAAAGAATGATATTAAACACGCTATATTTCTTTGTCAAAATGCTATAAGTATACCTCAACAAATTTCAACGGGTAAAGTTGATATTGATGATGAAAATCTTAGTGTTCACATGAAACTATTTAAAAGTATCAGATTATGGAGCTTATATCTAGATTTACTTGAGAATTGTGAGGATTTTGATAAAGTATGCAAAGGGTATGAGGATGCCATGGAATTAAAAGTTATTAACGGTGTTTTGATAATAAATTACTGTCAGTATTTAGAAGAGAAGGGGTATATTGAGAAGAGTTTCAGTATTTTCGAAAGAGGGTTAGGTATGTTCAATGGAGAATCTAGATCTATACTTTATTGTATCTATTTGAATAAAATTTTGCAATACTGGGATAAACTGAACTGGGACATTGAAAGAGTACGAGAAGTTTTTGAAGAAGGGTTAGAATATTATAAAGAGGAGGTATTTAAATGGAAGAACTTGAAACAAGTTTATATATTGTATTCTGAGTGGGAGAAGAAATATGGATCTAAAATTAGAAGTTCTAAGATCTTGAGAGAAGGAATTGACAATATGAAAAGGCAAAGTGATAAACTAGATATGTATAAACTTTTAATTGTGAATACACTAGAGAATAAAGGTATTGACTGGGTAATTGAAATTTTTCAAGATGCCGTTGATAGTCTGTCTGTTTGCGTTCCTGGGTATATAAGCGATATTGTTTGTGGGTTTGTTGAAGTCGAAGTAGCTATGGGGGATATTAACAAAGCCAGGCAAGTATTACGATATGGAGTTGAGAATATTATGGAATTTAATAAATCCAACGAAGATAAACGGGAAATATGGGATCTATTCAAAGCGTTTGAATTGGAGAATGGTGATGAAACTACATATAAGGAGATGTTACGTTTGAAGAGGTATTTAGAGAATATATTTGGGGAGATAAGTGATGTTGAAGATGTGAGAGCTGACGGTGAAAACATGCTGCAAGAGAGTAAGAATTCCCAGGTTAGAAAGGAGTTGCAGGATCGAATTGGATTTGTGGCGTCGAGTGATGGGCCAAAGACGACCACTTTCACTGCGAGTGTTGAGGACCGAGTCGATACGGACAAAGACCAAGTGAAGAGCAAAAATGAGGATGCCATCGACCTTGACCTTGATCTTGACCTTGAGATGGATATGTAGAATGTGTTTAGAGTTTAGATAAGAAGCCAATTGGAGGAGACTCGGAACTCGGAATTCGGAAGCCGGAATCCGAAACTCAGAACTCGGAACTCGGAAGCGGGGAGAGCTCGCGAGGCGGTGTGAGGGTTTAGAGAAAGAGAGAGAAAAAGAGAGAGAAAGAGAGAGAGAGGAGACACGACTCTTCACCGCTTCACCGCTGACCGCTGACGACGGAGAATCTGCAAGAGATCTCCGCCAACCCCGCTTTCCAAAACACTGGTGTTACAACTAGAGAACAAACCAATTTTAGTCTTCCTCTGTCTCTCCAATTGCATCCATCTCTTCTTTCTATTCTTTCTGCGTGGGTTTTTTTCTTTTGTTTAATCATCACCAGTCAAACATCAACAATCAACAATGATTGTCAAATTCAGAGACAGCCTGCTTTCCGTTGTACGAAAGACTTTGTCTATACAACGGGAGTCCACAATGTATTTCTCTTGTTACTTACTTCATAAGAACAATCTTCAAAAACAATCGATACGATCAATTTCCACTTCTCCCTCATATGCTGCATCCAGCCAAACGCAAACTCCAATAACTACGCAAACGGAACATTCGAATTCTCACATCGAAGCACTACAAATTTCTCCCTTGGAGTTGTATGATGATAGGGTATCTTCTGGCCGTTTGAGAAATGATGAATTTCAAAGGGGTATATTATCAAGTATGGAAGATTTACATGCACGTTTATTGAAATATAGACCACCAAAGGTTACCAAACCTGATATTACAAAATCAAGATTATCATCTGATTCAAGTTCAATGTTTGCACTTCCATCATTTGTATCTTCACTGTTCTCATCTGATAAACGAAAAACAACACCAGAAAATGAAATCCAAGTACCACATGGTATCTATTTATATGGTGATGTGGGTTGTGGTAAAACTATGTTGATGGATCTATTCTATGATACAATTCCTCCTCATTTAACTAAAAGAAGATTACATTTCCATCAATTCATGCAAAACATTCATAAAAGAGCGCATCAATTGAAAGTATTGCACGGTAATAGAGAAGATATAGATGTCATGCCAATGTTAGCTTACGAATTATCTGAAGTTTCAACTGTATTATGTTTCGATGAATTCCAAGTGACAGATGTTGCAGATGCAATGTTATTACGTAGATTGTTAAATTTAGTGTTAAGAAGAGATCATGGTTTGGTGCTTTTTGCAACTTCAAATAGAGCTCCAGATGATTTATATATTAATGGTATCCAAAGAGAATCGTTCATTCCTTGTATTCAATTGATTAAAAATGTCACGCGTGTTATTTATCTTAATTCGCCAACTGATTATCGTAAAATTCCAAGGCCGGTATCATCTGCTTTCTATTTCCCAAAACCGGGTATCTCTTATCTATCCAAATCGTGTAAAAAGGAGAGAGTAGATCACGTTAGAAATTGGTATGATTTTTTCAGTCAAGGTCATGAAGTTGAAATCAATATTTCCCTTAGAATTTGGGGTAGAAATTTGATTGTTCCTAAATCTTCTCCTCCATATGTTGCACAATTTACATTCCAAGAATTATGTGGTGAACCATTGGCTGCTGGTGATTATTTAACACTGGCTACAAGTTTTGAATCAATTATTGTCACAGATATACCTTATCTAACGGTTGATCAACGTGACCAAGTTCGTAGATTTATTACTTTCTTGGATGCAGTCTATGATAATCACACTAGGATAGCAGTTACAGCCGCTGCTCCATTCCAGGATATTTTTGTGGAACCTGAAAATTTAGGTTCAAGCGTATTTGCATTATCCAATAAAACAGAAGAAGAAATTGATGACAAAATGGAAAATGATTCATTGGTTACTCAGCATGGGTTTGATAAAAAAATAGCAAAGAAAGCTTACATGTTTGCACATTTAGATGAAGAGAGGTTTGCATTCGCAAGAGCTTTAAGTAGATTGACTCAAATGAATTCTCAGAGTTGGATTGATGAATATAGACCAAGAACCAAATATAATAAACCTAAATCCATTAAACCACTTATGTAGGTTTTACTTTATTTTTGTGTTACGAATTTTTTTTTCTTTATAGATTTATTGTATAATTTATTCTATATACAAATAAAATTTAAACTAATTTTATTGATCCCTTGACGGAATAAAAAAAACAATTTATTCAACAATATATTAAAAAAAAGAGTTAGATCAGTTAAGTAGCATCAATATTATAAAAATTAGCCAGAGGTAAAAAATAGTAAAAACAAGACTTCATATAAACTATTTTTCTCCAAATTTTTTCATTAAAAATATAACAGGAGTTAATGGATTAATACCCTTAACCCTAAGGAAGTAATAAAGTGCAATCATTGAACAAAAATTGAATCCAATATAAGCACAAAATAGTCCAACATTTCTCCAAATATGTGAGTACGACATACCATTAACATGGAGATACTCGTCACCAACAGAATACTGGCAAACCTCACAACTTTCCGTAGCATTTGGATTGTTAACATATCCATTATTATCCTTAAAGAATTCATCTAAATATTCTCCACATGTTTGCCCTGAAGGTGGTTCTAAAACATTATACTCTTGTGCTGCACATGTTACTGGACGATCATGAATTGCAAGGGAAACCATATTTTCCACAAAATAAGTAAATGGTGATAATCTCCACATAAATTTCCAAAAACCTGGCATTAAATTTGGTGTTTGAACAACACCACAGAAGGCAATAATAAAACTGAAAATTAACGCCATTAAAACGTTTGCCGATGGTAAATCTGGTGAAACATAGACAGCTGCTAATGCTAACGATGTATAATACATTTGGAAAAAGAAACAATACGTAAACCACCACATTCCAGCTCTTGAAGGTTCATTATCAAGTTGAATAGTGAAATACCAACAGATAAAATAAATTGTAGAAAAGAAAATATTGTATGGAATTTCAACAAAGCCTTGAGAAACCATCAAACATGACCAGTGAAATGTGTTAGATTTTGCCTCCCTAACCTCATACAATTCTCTACCAACAATAGCTTGTTCTTGAATTTGATTGACTACAGGATTTGAAAGCACAATAGCAATGAAACAGGCAAATGTAACATTTTGCATACCAATGACTGTATGTTTAGCATTCCAATAAGTAAACCCATGTAATAACCCAGCTAAAAGCATCAACATAAATTTGGCCATAATATACGGAACCTGTCTAAACATCTGCAATTGAGTTCTTTTGAAAACAATCCAAAATTGATACCAATATGGAGCTGCATATTTCCTTTTCAACTCCTCATTATTTTCATTAACAGTTTTGCTTGATTCCTCAATAATTCTATCAATTTCTGCACTTCTTTCAACATAATCTTTTGAATTCAACCACACTTCATTCCAATCCTGTTCAACACTTGCAGTGGCACCAGCTCCAATAACTTCCAAAATATATTCAGCAGGGTTTTCTTGTGGGTCACATTTCCTAGCACCTTGATTTTCAAAATATTCAATCAAAGTTTTCGAGCTTGGTCCAATATCCCCAAAATATACAGTTTGACCACCCCTTTTCAACAATAAAAGTTTATCAAATTGTTCAATCAATGTTGCTGATGGTTGATGAATAGTACATAAAATTGCTTGGCCAGCCTTTGCCAATTCCCTCAACACCTGAACAATTGCCCAAGAAGACTGAGAGTCTAATCCGGAAGTTGGTTCATCCAAAAATAATAATAACGAGGGCTTAGCAACTAATTCTGTAGCAATTGAAAGCTTTTTTCTTTGTTCAACATTTAAACCATATCCAGTGATACCAGTCACAGAGTCGGCATATTCATGCATGTTTAAAATATCCAAAACTTTATCAACATAAGCAATCTTTTCGTCATCGGGAACACTGTATGGTCTTCTAAGTCTAGCACTAAAAATTAATGATTCCCTCACGGTCAATTCGGCAATATGCAAATCTTGTTGTTGTACATAACCCGTTCTTCTTTCAAATGATGAATCCAATGGCTTACCATTAATTAACATATCACCAGTAACAACTCCAACATCAACTCTTCTTGATAAAACATTCAACAATGTAGTCTTACCAGCACCAGATTCACCCATCAAAGCGGTTAAAGTACCAGGCAAAACGTAACCTTGAACATTGTCCAACAACTTTCTATCAGAACCCTCGTATGGCACTATATAATCAATATTTTTCCATGCGAAAATATCACTTGAACCTAATGTTGCACCTTCTGAGTTGGCAATTGATCTTCTTGATTCCAAAATATCATCCGTAACTTGAGAGTCGCTTTTATCGGTGCCTTTATTTTCTTGATCTTTGAAACCGATAGCTTCAAATAACGACAATGGAATGTTTGCTCCGTGAATAAATAATAATTGATCTGAAGAGGCAGCAATTGGGTTATAATATTCAACAAGAATACAGTTAAGTACAAGATAACCAATAATAAAACAAAACATAATCCCAAAGTTACGCCACATATGGCTCCAAATATAGTCAAAAGCAAGTTGTAAATATATCATTCCGTCAACATCATTTGCTCCATCATATTTTTCCTTAGACAAAGCAGCACCGACAAACCCACAAACTTGATTTAAGGTAGTATCAATTGCCTCATACCCTGAGCCCCTTGGAATTAAATTATTCGGATAACATGGCATACGACGACCTCTGAATTCCATCAAAATCATTGACTCAAAGGCAAACCTAATTGGATTACAATACATAAACCATTTGAACCACCAGTGCATTGAAGGAGCTTGAATCATATATGAAGAGTATAGAATACATGCCATCATGACGACACCATTAAGACCGTTTGCAGAAGCTAAAGTAGGCATTCCAGAAGCTAATAAAGTAAATAAACCATTAAGTGCTTGAACTGATAGCATGATAAACAAAAGAAAGGTGAAGAACGCACCCGCATCGGTTTTCAAACCTGATAAAAAGTAAATAACGATACCAAAAACAATAATACTAATGGCACGGATAGGTAATGCAATAATCTGTTTGGAAAGTAACTCTGCTGATGGATGAAATAATGTGTACCCATATTGCTTATTTAAAATTGGTTTGTCCTCAAATAATGCTGCAGTTTCAGCTAATCCCATAAAAGAAAAATAAAGTAATGAAAAAAAGATAACACCACCTCTTGCAAAAGCACCAATAGTTTCATTGGTAATATTGTAATACAAGGAACCAATAATAAATGCTTGAATAGCTGCGGCTAAAAAAAGAGTTAATGAGTATGCACGATTATTCCAAGTATTTTGTGCTCTCCTAATACAACAAAGCTTCAATTGTTCAAAATAGTTGATCGTATAGATGGATTTCTTGGAGGCAAATTTTTGTTTTTCAACTCTTAAGACATGGTTAAATGTCTCAATGGTCTCCTCATGATTAGCCTTTGCAAGTTTTTCATCAACCAGTTGGCTCAATTTAGCAAATTCTGGTGAGTTTCTCCACACATATTCAAAATCAGCAGCCGTTTCTGGTGCATTGAAACACCCAGGTTTTACCGTTCTGGCAAGGGGGTCTGTAACTGAAGTTAAAAATTCAGAGCTTGTTTCTCTTTCCTTCTTAACAAATCCTAACCTTTCAAAGTATGCAACAGCTTGATTAAACGGACCAAAGTAAACCTGTCTACCGAGATACAAAACAGTGACATAATCAAATAATTCATAAATACTTTCAGAAGCTTGATAAATTGTGACAAAAGAAGTGATTTTGGTCATATTGGTTGACGTTCTCAAGGATTCTGCAAATTCTAAAGCTGTGGATGCATCCAAACCTCTTGTTGCATTATCAAAGGCAAAAACAGTACCATTAGTAACCATGGCTTCAGCAATTGATACTCTCTTTCTTTGACCACCAGATATACCTCTTACAAAATCGTTACCAACTAATGTTTTTTCAACATGCTTTAAACCAAATAAAATAAGATATAAATCTTTAATTGCTTGAATATATTCTTTTCTAGACAGGTTATCAATTCTAACGGTAGGAGTTTTGCATCCAATGGCAAAATTCATGGTTTGCTCAACCGTCAAGTAAGGTAGATGAACATCCAACTCTGGATTGTAAATTAATTGATTTTGAAATTCAGCAAACATTGTTTTTGAGTCTATACCACCATATCTAACATCACCTTCATAATCAAGATACGTTTTGGTATTACCACAAAGTACTTTCAATAAAGTTGAACAACCAGCTCCCGGTCTTCCTAAAACTAAAGTCATTGTACCAGGTTTAGCAAACCCATTGATATCTTTAATAATTTTTCTTGTTTTCGGCAATTTTTTAAAATCAAAACCTGAATCCTTATTCTTATTAATAAATTTATCTCTGATAATTGAATAAACAGGAAAGAAAACATCAGAAACATCTTTCAAGATAGATGCACATGTATTTTTACCAATTACTGTTAAGTCCTTAAAAACAACTTCTGCTTTTTTCGTTTTAATTCCTTTCTTTTGATTTCCATTAACAAGAAAATCTAAAATTTTTTGTAAATCAAAATCGTTTGGATCAATGTGAAAATTTTCCATTTCCTTTGCAGTCATGTGTGATAACGTATGACTTAACTCGGTAAATCTTGACATCAACTCATTATTTGTTACTGTTTTTTGTAAATATTTTAAATCATCAATAAGTTCCTGGTTATTGTCACGATTAATATCCGTGTTCTCAGGTTGATAATTAATAATTTCATCATCACTCAGAGAGTTATTCATCTCCTTTGTCTCTGAATTGGAAATTGAAAATCCACTCATACTTGTTTGGACTGTTTACAAAAAAATGTTATAAAAGAATTATCAAGGAAAAGACCAAAAACTCTATTTAGGGGCCACTATTTACAAGTAAAAACCGGGGAAGAGTTCTATTTTAAGTAAAAAAAATTGTATTTTCATGTTTACTGTTCACACGGGCAAATTTTACAGCTAAAAATTAAGCAGAAACAACAAGGTAATCGTTGTTATTGCTTATTAATAATGTGGTTAAAACTGGAATTAAGGGGGCTTCTCCGAAGTTAACTCCGTTAATGTGCGGCTGGCAAATTCATCTTGCTCATGCACAATCCCCAGATGAGCATTGAAACCGCTGCCAAGCCGCCAAGTCCCAAGTTTCAAGTCCCGGGTCCCAGGTCCCAAACTGCTTTCTCTCGGTATACTTGTTAAATCATATCCCCGTTCCACCATAAACTTATATATATATATGTGGAATTCAACTCCCAAGTCCAGCTCCCAACTTACTTAATAATTAAACCACAGTTTGTAGAGCTATTGGGCATGTATTATCTATATGTATATGCTATCATTTTTACAGAAATAATTTCCGTGGACTTAAGAATTTTTGCCTCAGTGCCACGTGCTTTTTCGGAGTTCCTTTCCCCTCGCTAAAATGAGTTCAGGTAATGAAGACAATCAAAATTGTATATCATGATCCATATATATCAATATAGAGATAGATATATTATATTGTTTTTTAACTTTACTTATTTCCGTGGAGATTGCAATCCATTTGAAGAACCTTAATCCAGCCTGTTTTATTTAATTACTGTAGGTACTCGACTTAGTTTATCTTAAAATGATTGTCAAAGATTAAATTTTTCATTCAATTTTTATGAGTTAAAATACTATATATTGCTACAAACTTTTTACAAATTGAAACTCCAAGTTTGATCAAAATGTTGAAAATATTACAAATGGCTGTTTCAACTGTTGCATTAGCTGCAAGTAGTATGGCCTATGTGAGAGCCAAAATTATTCCTATCCCAGAAGGCCCTGAAGCCATTCTTCAAGGTTACCAAGGATGAGTTAAGTCTAAACTCACTAATATTAAACTAGTTGCAAAAGATGCTAAAATCTATACTTTTTCTTTCTCTGACCCTAATCAAACTTCCGGTGTCATGGTAGTATTATCAGTTCTAGCAAAGACCACTACTTCTAAAGGGAAAAATATTATTAGACCCTATACACCAATTTCTAGTATTGAAACAATATGTTCGTTTGATTTGATGGTAAAGTTTTATAAGAATGATAGCATGTCTGCTTATTTTTGAAGTTATGAAAGTTAATGATACATTGCAATTTATGGGACCATTATTAAGATGGAAATGGGAACCTAATAAATTTGAGCAAATTGAGTTAATTCAGGGTGGCGCTGGCATTGCACCATTATACCAAATTATTCACCATGTGTTAGGTAATAAGGATATATCAGAATTGAATGATAATACTAACATTGGAAATATTGGAAAAAAAATAGTATCACAATCTGATTTACCTAAATCTTAATCAAATTCCCAAATTTTCATCTGTGGTCCTCCGGGAATGGTGATATTTATATCTGGTTATGAATTTTCCTTTGTTGCGCAAGAAACACTTGGTGAGATCTTGAAAGAGCTAGGTTAAAAAGCAGTGAAATTTTCAGATTTTGAAATATCCATACTTTTATACTTTATGATAAATGTCAAAAAAAAGTAGCTAATCTTTTTGAGATTTTGATATATTATAACTTTTTTTTATTCTATAAATCGCCATTATTGAACTTTATATAACTAAATATTGGTGCACCTCTATTGAATATAAACAAATTTTGACAAATAAAAAGAAAGAATGATAAAGTATACGTATATTTATACCTTTTTATAGGGTAGAAGCATACATATTATTTATAGAAAGTTAATATTAGAGGGTTTCTATCTTATGACCTCTTTCGGTCAATTTTTGGACTGTCCAAGCCCAAGTCTCTTCGGCGTATAATTCATTGTTTGCAATATAACTTGGATTCATTTCTACGCCAAAAGTAGAATAGTATTTACCGTTATCTTTGACCTTATCTAAATCATCGCTTAAGGCACATCTTACAGATGAATATGAACCTTCTTCATTACTTACTCCTAACACCCAATCAAGTATTTGGAAAAGTACCCAAAAGATGGTACCAAATAAAGGTAAGTGAGTCAAATGACTAAATAAGTTTGTATTTAAAACAATACCAGGATGAACCGATATCGATAGAATAGATGGGTGGCGTTTAGCTAATAATTTAACAAACTGAATACCAGCACATTTTGCCATGCCATATCTAAAGATCGTAAATATTATATTTGGATAAAAATCAAATTGATAATCGAGTGAAAATTTGAAAAAGGCAAACCAATGACCAATTGATGAGACGAATATGATTCTAGGATCTTTGATTGCAGTACCAAATTTATTACGTACCACTATTTCAGTTCCCTCGGATGTGCCCTCACAAGCTTGTACTTGTTCATCACTTTCAAGTGAACTCATTAAATCTATCAGTCTATCCGTTAGTAGGAAATGTGATATATAACTCGTCTGCAATTGAATCTCAAAATTATCTATAGTCTTACTATAAGGTACTGCCATTATTCCTGCATTTAGTATCAATAAATGTAAAGATTTTTCTCTTTGTTTAAATTCCTTTGCTGCTGCCTCTACAGATTCTAGGGACAATAAATCTATTTGAAGATGATGTAGATTACCAAGGAATCGTTTTTCCAACTGAGAATGAGTGTATTTTGACCTACGTAGAGTTGCTTCCTTTTTGAGAGATTCAATAGCATTAGATACACGTTGTTGATTCCGACCTGCAAGATAAACAACGTATCCATGAAGATAAAGGTGCAAGACCGTGTAATATCCCAATCCACTGTTACCTCCAGTTATTAAGCACACCCGACGTTCCACGTTCGGATTAAAGTAGGGGAGAAGATTCGGATCAAACAACGACATCAGTATTTCTGCTTTTCTATTATACTAGTTGGATTGTGTTAAATCGGTCTCTCTGTTGCAGCCCTTTCTCTAGGCCCCGTCCTTTCTGCACGGATCCTTGCCATATCCTCTTCCTCTTCCCCTGCC